>CM055280.1:4527795-4828585 GCA_029237695.1 Conchocele bisecta | reverse complement strand
ATAGCTACAATGAATTGAGCATCAAGGATGGCGAGCGGAACCGTAGAGCTGGTGATGATATCGCTGTCGATTTGGCCGTCGTGGATGAGTCTGTGCCTATTCCACACCAGTTAGACAAGTTTTGGGCATCTAGTCTCAACAAACAGAACCTTCAGCTACTGGCGCGGGATGTGGCGGAACGGGATATGCATGACGTGGTATTGAGTGGAATGGTGGTCAATGAAGAGTTAACGTCTGCGAGACTGAAGTTGGCTGGATCACCTGCGAGTGATCTGGCTGATCTAAACAACTGGCAGGAGGGAGAAGGCAGACAGTCGCATAATAGCTCACGTGCACTGGGCAGTCGGGAGGGGCTGTGAGAAAGCGATCGTAGTGTCTAATGACACAGATACTGTAATTCTTCTCCTGCGCTACATTAGCTTGTTCAAAGAGGGTGGTTTGCAGGAGCTTTGGGTTCAGTACGGGACTGGGGAGAAGCGACGGATGATTCCGCTTCATGTCATGCACCTCAAACTAGGAGAGGAATTATGCCGTGTACTCATCAAGGCACATGTCACGACTGGAGACGATGCACTCAGCAAAGTTGACACAAAGCATGCGCCACTCGTATGCAGACCGGCAATGCTTCTCTCCAGCTTCGGGGCGAGTATCCCGTGCTCTCTGAAGCGGAGCTACATCAGGCAGAACTATATCTCGTCCGTGTATGGGCCGGTGCCACAAGCAAAACCACTGCAACTACATTTGACCAATTACGACTTGACGTCCACAGGCATTCAGTGGTAGGGTTAGATGGGCTACCACCCACAACAAGTGTCATCCGAGGACATCTAAAGAGGTCATTTTATGTGATCTCACTTTACTAGCTGATACCAACCAGCTCGACCCTCTTGAGTATGGTTGGATCAGCCGCAATGGGAGCTTACTGCCACTTAAATCGCTAAAACCAGTCCCCTCCAAAATCCTTACCACTTGTGGCTGTAGTGGAAAATGCAATTCGAAGCGATGTTCATGCAAAGCAGCAGATGTTAGTGTGTGATCTACTGTCACAAGAAGGTTGTTGAGCCGATCTGTGCAAATAGATAAACACATGCACAGATACCTACATTTGCACCTTTCTCGGGTCTGATTGCTGGCATATATTCCATGTATTATTTCGAACCATTATGGAGCTAAGGTTAAACATATCTGAAACATCCACAATATGATGCAACACATCTGCCTTTCAAATCAAATGGATGCTTAACAGGAGACACATATTTACGTATAGTAAGTGATACTGCAACGGTACTGGCACAGTGGCTGCTTAAGACATGTATTCATATCGGCACCATTTAGTAAAGGCCTGTACTACATGTTTAACTGTATTATTTACTATTTTTTGGAGTGCTGTGTACAATTTCATTGGTGAACAATGTGTCAGCCAGCCTGATAATAAGTTGTACAATAACATAATTTGAAGTCATCCGTTTTTAAATGCTTTTTTTCTTTGACCTTAACCTTTGCATGTGACATTGACATCCAATCACGAAGTAGATGCCACAAATGGATTTCCCAGCCCAACACACATATAAAACAATGCAATCCACTTACTTTTACAGCGTATGGATCAAAATCTGGATTTACAATAGGTGGCTGGCGGCCATTTTGGAACTTGATATTGTGAACGTGACATCTAATCATGAATACGATGTCGGAAACGGATTCCCCACACCCTAAAACCTATAAAACGATGTATTTTACACACTTATATGCTGTGTAGTTTGATATTTACATTTGCAATACGTTTTCTGGCGGCCATCTTGGATTTGCTCCCCTGGCGGATTCTCGCAGCCGGTTTCGCAGAAGCACCTGTGTGATTGTTGAAGATAAATGGTCCAATGACTCAAATCAAGTTTCAAATTCTCTTGCGGATGAAATGTATGCGGGGTTATAAGCAGGGACAGGACTATAGGGATGTACATTAATAACCCCTGACCTTTATTTTACCTTCACCTACATTTAACCTTCAATTACTTGGTTAATGTTTATAGTCAAGCTTGTATATGGAATACTTCTGGCCTACATCAACCATACTTGCACAACTTCATCTCCTAGTGATGTACATCAATACCTAATCCCTACCGACCTTATATTTCCGACCCCTTGGTTACGACCTAGCTTTTATCCTTGACTTACTTAGTATCTCCCTTGTTGACAGGTTTTTACTCAAGCTTGTATATGGATTATCAAATGGCTGACACCTGACAAGCAACCATACAATGGAAAACCACGCACCTACGTCCAAGTCAAGGTCACTGTTGAAGGTCAAAGGTCAAACCTATTGAAATTCCCTTCCGCTCTATATCTTGTACACCGATGCATGGATTATCAAATGGCTTGGCAACAAATGTTTCTCATGATGGGAAGGTGTGTCGCTCAATAACCATGCACCTACGTCCAAGGTCAAGGTCACAGTTGAAGGTCAAAGGTCAAACCTATTGAAATTCCCTTCCGCTCTATATCTTCTACAACTGATGTTTCTCATGGATTAGCAAATTTGCTAACCACCGCACCTACGTCCAAGGTCACAGTTGAAGGTCAAAGGTCAAACCTATTGAAATTCCCTTCCGCTCTATATCTTCTACACCGATGCATGGATTATCAAATGGCTGGCACAAATGTTTCTCATGATGAGAAGGTGTGTCGCAATCAATACAAGCACCTACGTCCAAGGTCAAGGTCACCAGTTGAAGGTCAAGGTCAAACCTATTGAAATTCCCTTCCGCTCTATATCTTGTACACCGATGCATTGGATTATCAAATGCCTTGGCACAAATGTTTCTCATGATGAGAATGGTGTCCTCGATCAATAACCATGCACCTACGTCCAAGGTCAAGGTCATAGTTGAAGGTCAAAGGTCAAACCTATTGAAATTCCCTTCCGCTCTATATCTTTACACCGATGCATGGATTATCACCCTATGCCCAGGGTCAAGGTCACAGACTTGATGCGTTTGAAACCTTAATGCTCGGCTAAATGGCTTATAATCAAAAATGCCTCATTTTCTTTGGGGTATTCGTGTGCCGACAGGCCACATTTCTAGTTTCCCTTGGTTAATGTTTTTAGTCAACCTTGATTAAGGTTTTTATGCAGGCCGCAGCCACCTTCTTTGTCAAGCTATGTGTACATCGACAACCCTCGTAGTCGAGCTATGCTGTTCTCCTACAGCTCTTGTTTTTTAACTTGACCCATTTTTTCTGCGCACTCGACTTAGCCATTTTCAATGTTAAGTTTTCGCGTTTACAATGTTAAGTTTTCGTGTTCGAGTCCATTTCTTTGTTACTGTACCACCTAGGACCACCAAACTTTCACAGCTTCATAATCGAGGGGTGCCCACCACATATTACTATCCAACATGTTACTTTTTAGCCAGGTTTTTTGAAAAAAAATCCAGGCTATTGGATTGGCGAAAGCCGGGCGGGCGGGCGGCGGGCGGGCGGGCGGGCGGGCGGGCGGCGTCCACAATCAATGTTAAGTTTTCGTGTTTGAGTCCATTTCTTTGTTACTGTACCACCTAGGACCACCAAACTTTCACAGCTTCATAATCAAGGGGTGCCCACCACATATCACTATCCAACATGTTACTTTTTTTTTAACTTGACCCATTTTTTCCGCGTAGTCGACTTAGCCATTTTCAATGTTAAGTTTTCGCGTTTACAATGTTAAGTTTTCGTGTTTAAGTCCATTTCTTTGGTACTGTACCACCTAGGACCCACCAAACTTTCACAGCTTCATAACCAAGGGGTGCCTACCACATACAACTATCCAACATGTGACCATTTTTTTACCTTCACCTATTATTTCTACGTAATTGACTTGTTAGCCATTTTCAACGTTAACTTTTTAACGTACGTCTGGTTAAATTTGTTGGTTAAAAACATTTTCGTTATACTATATCTCTGCAACTGCTTCGCCCATTACCTTGAAACTTCACATGGGTGTTTATCATCATCCATATTTTCATTCTAACCCCCAACCGTGGCGGCCCCTGTTCCCAATGTCAAGGTCAAATTACTTTGAATTTTTGTTTTTTTCTTAAAGTTTTTTTGTGTACTATATCTCTGCAACTGCTTCACCCAATACCTTGATACTTCACATGGGTGTTTATCATCATTGTCGCACCTGCTTGCGGAAAGCGCGATCCTGTGCCCAATGTCAAGGTCAAATTACTTTGAATTTTTATTTTTTTGTTAAAGTTTTTTCGTGTACTATCTCTGCAACTGCTTCACCCAATACCTTGATACTTCACATGGGTGTTTATCATCATTGTCGCACCTGCTTCGCGGAAAGCGCGATCCTGTGCCCTATGTCAAGTTCAAATTACTTTGAATTTTTTTGTTAAAGTTTTTTCGTGTACTATATCTCTGCAACTGCTTCACCCAATACCTTGATACTTCACATGGGTGTTTATCATCATTGTCACACCTGCTTGCGGAAAGCGCGATATCGTCGGCATTTTGGCATACGTCCGTCCTTCCGTCCGTGTCCGGTTAAAGTTTTTTGGTTAAAGTTTTTCCATCTACTATATCTATTTTTTTAATGTCCATGCCTCGCCCCAAGGCGCGACATGCAGGCCACGGCCATCTAGTCTACAAAAAGTGGGTATAATTATGTTATCCAAGTGTCTATGCTTGGAAAAAACCTGGCCTTCGTGGCTTTGCCTCGTTTCTTGTTTTTGAACTTGACCCATTTTTTCCGCGCAGTCGACTTAGCCATTTTGAATGTTAAGTTTTCGCGTTTACAATGTTAAGTTTTCGTGTTTAAGTCCATTTCTTTGGTACTGTAACACCTAGGACCACCAAACTTTCACAGCTTCATAACCAAGGGGTGCCTACCACATAAAACTATCCAACATGTGACCATTTTTTTTACCTTCACCTATTATTTCTACGTAATTGACTTAGCCATTTTCAACATTAACTTTTTAACGTACGTCTGGTTAAAGTTTTTTGGTTAAAAGTTTTTTGTTATACTATATCTCTGCAACTGCTTCACCCATTACCTTGAAACTTCACATGGGTGTTTATCATCATGCATATTTTCATTCTACCCCCAACCGTGCGGCCCCTGTGCCCAATGTCAAGGTCAAATTACTTTCAATTTTTTTGTTAAAGTTTTTTTGTGTACTATATCTCTGCAACTGCTTCACCCATTACCTTGATACCTTTATCATCATTGTCGCACCCGCTTGCAGAAAGCGCGATATCGTCGGCATTTTGGCATACGTCCGTCCGTACGTCCGTCTGTCCGGGTAAAGTTTTTTCGTTAAAGTTTTTCCATCTACTATATCTATTTTTTTAGTGTCCATGCATCGCCCCAAGGCGCAACATGCAGGCCACGGCCATCTAGTCTACCTGAGCACCATTTGTTTGTAATCGACATGTACGTTTGATACAAAATGCGTTCTGTTCGAAGCTCATGTGAGCTATTGTTACCGCAATGTGTCCGTCGTCCGTCCGTCCGTCCGTGAACATTATCAAACGTCTTCTCCTCGGTAACCATTGGGCCTATAGTCACCAAACTTCATGGTGATGGTCTTTAGGTAGGGGGATTACAAAATTGTTAAAATGACGTCATTACGTAATCCAAGATGGCCGCCGTCTAAAAATAGCACAAATTCTTCAAAAATCTTCTTCTCAAGAACCGCCAGCCGGATTTCGACAAAACTTGGTAGGAATGATCGATGTACAATGCTCTTTCAAGGTTGTTAAAATGGTGACCCCAGGGTAAAAAATGGGTGTGGCCGGTGGGGTCAAATTGGGGTAAAATTTTATTTTTGACCGAATATGGTCACGTTATATATCAAATCGAAGGTATCAACGAGGTGATCACTCTGGTGCATTTTTTGTCGAAATCGGATGGTTATATCATCCAAGATGGCCGCCGAAAGGTCAAAAGGTCCTTTTATTATAGATTTCAAAATTATTCTTCACATGAACCGCTTGGCCCATGGTAGCCAAACTTCACAGTTATAGTCCATGGGTGAAGCCTTTTCAGATTTGTTAAAATGGAGGTCATCGCTAATCCAAGATGGCCGCCATCTAAAAATATCATAAATTCCTAAAAAATCTTCTTCTCATGAACCGCTAGCCGGATTTTGAGGAAACTTGGTTAGAATGATCGATGTACAATGCTCTTTCAAAGTTGTTAAAATGGTGACCCCGGGGTCAAAAATAGGCGTGGCCCGTGGGGTCAAATTGGGGTCAAATTTTATTTTTTACCGAATATGGTCATGTCTATATCAAATTGAAGGTATCAATGAGGCGATCACTCTGGTACATTTTTTGTCGAAAATTGGATGGTCATGTCATCCAAGATGGCCGCCGAAAGGTCAAAAGGTCGTGCTTTTTTTAGAGATTTCAAAAATTTTCTTCACACGAACCTCTTGGCCCATGGTGGCCAAACTTCACAGTTATGGTCCATGGGTGAAGCCTTTTCAGTTGTTAAAGCGGAGGTCATCGCTAATCCAAGATGGCCGCCATCTAAAAATAGCACAATTTTTTAGCTCACCTGAGCGAAACTCATGTGAGCTATTGTTACCGCAATGTGTCCGTCGTCCGTCGTCGTCCGTGAACATTTTCAAACGTCTTCTCCTCGGTAACCATTGGGCCTATAGTCACCAAACTTCATGGTCATGGTCCTTAGGTAGGGGGATTACAAAATTGTTAAAATGATGTCATTACGTAATCCAAGATGGCCGCCGTCTAAAAATAGCACAAATTCTTAAAAAATCTTCTTCTCAAGAACCACCAACCGGATTTCGACAAAACTTGGTAGGAATGATCGATGTACAATGCTCTTTCAAAGTTGTTAAAATGATGACCCCGGGGTCAAAAATGGGCGTGGCCCATGGGGTCAAATTGGGGTCAAATTTTATTTTTGACCAAATATGGTAATGTCATATATCAAATTGAAGATATCAATGAGGCCATCACTCTGGTGCATTTTTTGTCGAAATCGGAAGATTATGACCGAAAGGTCAAAAGGTCGTTCTTTTATTAGAGTTTCCAAAATTCTTTTTCACATGAACCGCTTGGCCCATGGTAGCCAAACTTAAAATTTATGGTCCATAGGTGAAGCCTTTTCAGATTTGTTAAAATGGAGGTCATCGCTAATCCAAGATGGCCGCCATCTAAAAATAGCATAAATTCTTAAAAAATCTTCTTCTCATGAACCGCTGGCCGGATTTCGACGAAACTTGGTAGGATTGATCGATGTACAATGCTCTTTCAAATTTGTTAAAATGTTGACCCCGGGGTCAAAAATGGGCGTGGCCCGTGGGGTCAAATTGGGGTCAGATTTTATTATTGACCGAATATGGTCATTTTATATATCAAATCGAAGGTATCAATGAGGCGATCACTCTGGTATATTTTTTGTCGAAATCGGATTGTTATGTCATCCAAGATGGCCGCCGAAATGTCAAAAGTTTGTTCTTTTATTAGAGATTTCAAAAGTCTTCTTCACATGAACCGCTTGGCCCATGGTAACCAAACTTAAAAGTTATGGTGCATGGGTGAAACCTTTTCAGATTAGTTAAAATGGAGGTCATCGCTAATCCAAGATGGCAGCCGTCTAAAAATAGCATAAATTCTTAAAAAATCTTCTTCTCATGAACCGCTGGCCGGATTTCGACTAAACTTGGTAGAAATGATCGATTTACAATGCTCTTTCAAAGTCAAAAATGAGCGTGGCCCGTGGGGTCAAATTTTATTTTTGACTGAATATGCTCATGTCATATATCAAATTGAAGGTATCGATGAGGCGATTGCTCTGGTGCAATATGTGTCAGAATCGGATGATTATAACATCCATGATGGCCGCCGAAAGGTCCATTTATTCGAGATTTTGTACGTCTTTTTCTCGGGAACCACATGGCCGATGCTGGCCAAACTTCATAGGAAGTTAAGATCCTTGGGTGAAGCATTTTCAGATTTGGTAAAATGAGAATCATCGCTTAATCCAAGATGACCGCCATGTAAAAATAGCACAATGAACACATGAACTCAATGTCACATTCTCCTCTGGTATTCATGGAGTCAGGTGAGCGAATTAGGGCCATCATGGCCCTCTTGTTTTAGTGCCCATGCCTCGCCCCAAGGCGCGACATGCAGGCCACGGCCATCTAGTCTACAAAAAGTGGGTATAATTATGTTACCCAAGTCTCTATGCTTGGAAAAAACCTGGCCTTCGTGGCTTTGCCTCGTTTCTTGTTGTCTAGTAGCATAAGGTCGTAAGTGCTATATACAGACTATTCACCTGTGCATGTGCTAGCATGTGCAACTGACCACTGGTAATTTATACAGGTAAATGATTATATTACATTTCCGTAAACTGTGTTGAAAATATTGTGGCAATTTGTGGACCTGTGTATATATGATATGTAGATAAATATAGGACTATTAAAAAACATTCTGGGCTCCAGTAGGGAGCATTATTCTTTTATTTTTTTTTAATTTATTTATTTTTTTCCATTTTATTTTTTACATTCTTTTTCAATTTTTTAACTGACCACTAACTTATTACAGGTAATTTATACAGGTACATTATTACATTTCCGTAAACTGTGTTGACAATATTGTGGCAGTATGTGGACCTGTGCAGATATATGTAGATAAATATAGGACTATTAACAAAAATTCTGGGCTCCAGTAGCGAGCATTATTATTATTTTTTTTTTTTGTATATTACATTTCCGTAAACTGTGTTGAAAATATTGTGGCATTATGTGGACCTGTGCAGATATATGTAGATAAATATAGGACTATTAAAAAAAAATTCTGGGCTCCAGTAGCAAGCATTATTATTTTTAATTTTTAAACTCTTTTTTTCCATTTTTTTTTTACATTTTTTTTTTCAAATTCTTTTTCAATTTTTGTCTAATAGCATAAGGTCGTAAGTGCTATATACAGACTATTATCATATAATAAAACAATTATTGACTAGTGAGCCATAGAATATAATCTGAAAATTGCTTTCGGGCCCAGGCTCGAGGTCAAGGCGGGACAAGGCGAGGCATCTGATTCCGCGGAATTCTTGTTTACTTATCTCCCTTTGTTGTTTCGTGCTCTGATTTTGTATCCAGAGCATAACTCTAACACCCTTTGGAATATTTTTATGCCCCACCACGATAGTGGAGGGGGCATTTAGTGTTACCCTTGTCCGTCCGTCCGTCCGCACACACGAATGGGTACTTGTTGTAAGCGTACGGGGATCTTATTGGGTAGGGTTAGGATAATGTTGGGTACTCTTGTTGGGTATTTTTATACAGTAAAAACCAAACAAGTATTCATTTGTAGGAACGTGTGTCCCGTCCTCCCGTCCGTCCGTCCGTCCGTCCATCCGTCTGTCACAAAACTTTAACACTCGGATAAATGTCTCATAATTTCTTCATCCTTCGACCGATCTGCTTCATATTTCATATACACATTGCTCTGATGGTTCACTACCGGCCTGTGCCAAATCCACGTTCATCCTGCCCCCGCCAAGCCCAGGGTCAAGGTCACATACTTGGTGATTCAAAAACTTTAACGCTCGGGTTAATATCTTATAATTTCTGTTTTCTTTCACGGATCAGCTTCATATTTCATATACACATTGCTCTAATGGTCCTCTACCGCCCTGTGCCAAATCCACGTTCGTCCTGCCCCCGACAAGCCCAGGGTCAAGGTTACATACTTGTTGCTTCAAAAACTTTAACGCTCGGCGGGTAAATACTTATAATTTCTGTTTTCTTTCACGGATCAGCTTCATATTTCATATACGCATTGCTCTAATGGTCCTCTATCGCCCTGTGCCAAATCCACGTTCGTCCTGCCCCCGCCAAGCCCAGGGTCAAGGTCACATATTTAGTGCTTCAAAAACTTTACGCTCGGGGTAAATATCTTATACTTTCTGTTTTCTTTCATGGATCATCTTCATATTTCATATACACATTGCTCTAATGGTCTCTACCGCCCTGTGCCAAATCCACGTTCGTCCTGCCCCGCCAATCTCAGGGTCAAGGTCACATACTTGGTGCTTCAAAAACTTTAACGCTCAGGTAAATATCTTATAATTTCTGTTTTCTTTCATGGATCATCTTCATATTTCATATACGCATTGCTCTAATGGTCCTCTACCGCCCTGTGCCAAATCCACGTTCGTCCTGCCCCTGCCAATCCCAGGGTCAAGGTCACATACTTGGTGCTTCAAAAACTTTAATGCTCGGGTAAATATCTTATAATTTTTCTTTCCATTTACGGATCAACTTCATATTTCATATACGCATTGCTCTAATGGTCCTCTACCGCCCTGTGCCAAATCCACATTCGTCCCGCCCCCGCCAAGCCCAGGGTTAACATCACATACTTAGTGCTTCAAAAACTTTAACGCTCGGGTAAATATCTTATAATTTCTGTTTTCTTTCACGGATCAGCTTCATATTTCATATATGCATTGCTCTAATGGTCCTCTACCGCCCTGTGCCAAATCCACGTTCGTCCTGCCCCCGACAAGCCCAGGGTCAAGGTCACATACTTGGTGCTTCAAAATAACGCTCAGGTAAAAGAAAATTTTGACTTGGAATTTGGCCTCATTTATTATCAAAGCGATATGTGGGACATCCCTGTTTATGAACACATTTTCTAGTTTATTAAACTTCACACATGCATAGAAGACGACCCAAAGGTGTGTCGCACGTAAGAATGACAACTCTTGCGTCGTTAATTTCTTAGTTATCTCCCTTTGTTGTTTCGTGCACTGATTTCGTGTCCGGAGCATAACTCGAACACCCTTTTTTCAAACTAGTTGTGTATCTGGGGCGGGGGATACACATGCGCTTGTCGACAAGCGTCCATTTCTAGTTTCCAATTGAAATTGCTCTAAAGTACTATTAACCCTTACACCGCTATCTTAATTTTTTGTCGTCTGCTGTTTATTTTATATTTTCGATTTTTATCATCAGAAACATGCTTTGACTTTGACAGTACTTTAGAATAATTTACAACATGCTTTGACAGCACTTTCCAATGGAAATTATTCTGAAGTGCTGTAAAACCATGTTTTTATTGAGAAATAAGGCAAGATATAAAAGCAACAGCAGACGACAATTGTTGTGTGTTGCGGTCTAAGGATTAAAATATGTTTTATTGAGAAAGACGGTAAATATGAAGGAACAGCAGACGACAATTATCATGTCCAGCATTCTAAGGATATAAGTAACACAAATGAATATCACTTGTAGATGCGGTATGGGGTCAAGATGATTATCAGAGATTCTTGGACCACAAAGACCACCTGATCCTGCTAATGGAAGAACTAAACATAATCGCAAAATGTAAGAGCGAGTTAGACGGCCAGTACCATTTAGTCCCATGTATGCTCAAGGAACCTCCGACCTCCGACTGTATGATGAAGTCCAACTGCATCAGTATGTCCTCCGTGCTGTGTATAACGACGGAAAACGGCTTTCTTCCCTCCGGAATTTTCCATCGTCTGATTGCAGAGTGTAATCGGTCCTATACAATCGCGAAAAAAAATAAAAATCATCTTGTTTACTGTGGTTACGGATGCTTTGTTGTCGACCCCATCCATCAAATGCATCTTTATTTCCGCGACTGCGTCATACATCTGTGGGTGAAAAAATGTAGCGATGAACATCCGATTCTTGCTCCCAGCGTCTGCATGGCGGTCATGGAAATCGTAACAAAGGCGCTGCAGCTGATCGAGTGCTTGAAACTATCGATTAAATGTCCTAAAACAGATCTGGACAACGTTGATGCGCGGTTTACAGTCGATGAGTTGCGCGAGAACAAAGAGGTACGCTGCGACCACCATGCCAAAGACCATGCGTTGAACTGCTCTCAGTTGCTAAGTTATTGGTACAAGGATTACTGTGGCGACCAGCTCTCCCCGGACATACTTGAGAAAAAACCCACTGCAAAACAATGTGGTGTGATCGCGAGGAAGATCATCGGACAAAAGCAGGAACAATTGGGGCTGGAGTTGGGATTATCTCCAGTGGAAATGGAACAAATCAAAGAGAATAATCCTGTTTTTGAAAACCAGAGCACGAAAATTCTGTTGTCATGGATACGTCGCGATACTAGTGCAAATTTCCGTGTGCTGGAGCAAAAAATGAAAGCTGTTGGTATCGACACGACAAATTTGTTGGCGTGTACTAAGTGAAATTTTAGTGTGATGCAACATTGGAAGCCGTAGTCGAACTCATTCGTGCCTATAGTCTGTTCCACATTTTGTTGCCGACGAACGTTTGGCTATTAAATACATTAAATTTAAAAAAATAATTAAAAAAGTCACACTCCCGAAAAACAAATTTGATAAAATTCGATCAACATGGGACGTAAAAATGTTGTTTAGGGCCCCGCTGAGACACGACGATGACCTATAGGTTTCACCGTCTGTCTGTACGTTTATTTTTTTGATGTTTTTTGTAAGATTTTCTCAAATCGCCTATAGGGGCCCTAAGTGCGTCGACAGACCACATTTTCTTGTTTCAAATAATTTTGGAATTTGTGGACCGATTTTAAAAACTTTTGTTTTCTTAGATCATTTCCAAACAATCTAGCCAGGTTTCCTCATTTTCCCCCCATGTTAAATTATTTGATGGAATTTCATCAAATAAAACAAAATTGGGGAGGGTGTCTTTATTGTTATTGATGAAAAAGTACTTACATTTAAATATTTTACTTGATCAAAATCCCACTGAAAATCTGTGTTCTCGGATCGTGAAAATCATCGGCATTGAGCAGCAACCATTGGGGCTGCAAGCGGAAATCGAACAAATCAAAGAGGATAATAAAGGTTGGTTGTGTCAACCAGACCACAAAAATTCTGTTGTCATGGAGAAGTCGCCATACTTCTATGGCAACATTATGTGTGCTGAAGCAAGCAATGATGACTGTTGGTATCGACATGACAAATTTTTTGGCGCGTATTAAGCCGTAGTCGAACTCAGTCGGCATGTTCCACATGTTGTTGCCGACGAACGTTTGGCTATTAAATACATTAAATTAAAAAAAATATTTAAATGTAAGTACTTTTTCATCAATAAGAAAAAAGTCAACCTCTGAAAAAAATTATATGATGAAATTCCATCAAATATCGATATATTTGTGAAAAAAAACGATTTCGCTATGTGAATTTAATATGGGGGCTAAAATAGAATTTTTTATATAATTTTTATCGCGCCTGCTTTAGCAGATGCGCGACTATAGTCGGCGCTTTTTCCGTCGTCGTCGGCGTCGTCGTACATGTGTCGGGTTAAAGTTTTTGGTTAAAGTTTTTTGGTTAAAGTTTTTTGGTTAAAGTTTTTCGTTATACTATATCTCTTTTTTTAGTGTCCATGCCTCACCACAAGGCGCGACATGCAGGCCGCGGCCATCTAGTTTGTAAGGCCATCTTGTTTTTTCACAATATCTCTTTAACCCCTTGCCAGACTTTGATAATATTTCACATCAATGTTTGTCTAGGATGCTTCATTACGCACACCCTCACATCCAAATTCTCAAGGCCATTTATTTACTTTTAATGTTCACCGGTTTTGTAACAGAAATGCGTTAAAGTTATTGTTTTTTCACAATATCTCTTTAACCCCTTGCCAGACTTTGATAATATTTCACATCAATTTTTGTCTAGGGATGATGCTTCATTACGCACACCCCCACATCCAAATTCTGAAGGTCACGGTCATTTATTGTCGCGCCTGCTTTAGCAGAGGCGTGACTATTGTCGGCGCTTTTTACGTCGTCGTCCGCGTCGTCCGGTTTTTTGTAAGGCAAATGCGTCCCCCCACATCCAAATTCTCAAGGTCAAGGTCATTTATTTACTTGTAATGTTCACGGTCAAATGCCTCGGCAGGCGCGATACCGCTTCCGTGGCGGAATTCTTGTTTATTTTTGGACCCATTTTCAAAGTGTAATTTTTGTTTTCTTATTTGCATCATTTCCAAGCTATCTCACCATGATTTGGGGTCAATTTCCTATTTTTAGCTCACCTGAGCAAAGCTCATGTGAGCTATTGTTATGGCAAAGTGTCCGTCGTCCGTCCGTCCGTCCGTCCGTCCGTCCGTGAACATTTTCAATCATCTTCTTCTCCCGAACTGCTGAGCCGATATTGGTTAAACTTCACAGGGATGATATATGGGTGATGCCATTTCAGATTTGTTAAAATGGAGGTCAT
Source organism: Conchocele bisecta (assembly GCA_029237695.1). NCBI lineage: Eukaryota > Metazoa > Mollusca > Bivalvia > Lucinida > Thyasiridae > Conchocele > Conchocele bisecta. Next base: position 4,814,364 of record CM055280.1, on the reverse strand, counting down.
CGACAATCCAAGATGGCCGCCATGGAAAAGTAGGTCAAATTCTTAAAAAATCTTCTTCTCACGAACCGCGCGCCGATTTCGACGATACTTGGTATGAATGATCGATAGTTAGCGCTGTTTCAGATTTGTTCATATGGTGGCCCGTGGTCAAAAATGGGCATCGCCCGAGGGGTCAAATAGGGGTCAAATTTATTTTTAAAACCGAATATAGTCATGTAATATATCAAATCGAAGGTATTGACGAGACAATCACTCTGGAACATTTTTTGTCTAAATCATATGATTACGTCATCCAAGATGGCCACCGATAGTTCAAATGGTCATCTTTTACTACTAAAGATTTCAAACGTCTTCTTCTTGTAAACTGCTTGGCCGATATTGGCCAAACTTAACTGTAATGGTCTGTGGTTGAAGCCTGTTCATTTTTGTTAAAATAGAGGTCATCACCAAATCCAAGATGGCCGCCGTTGAGAAGTAGGTCAAATTCTTAAAAAATCTTCTTCTCACGAACCGTCAGGCCGATTTCGACGATACTGGGTATGAATGATCGATAGTTGGCGCTGTTTCAGATTTGTTCATATGGTGGCACCTGGGTCAAAAATGGGCGTCACTAAAGATTTCAAACGTCTTTTTCTTGTGAACTGCTTGGCCGATATTGGCCAAACTTAACTGTAATGGTCTGTGGGTGAAGCCTGTTCATTTTTGTTAAAATGGAGGTCATCACCAAATCCAAGATGTCCGCTGTTGAAAAGTAGGTCAGATTGTCAAAAAATCTTCTTCTCACAAACCTCCAGGCCGATTTCGACGAAACTTGGTGTAAATGATTGATAGTTAACGCTCTTTCAGATTTGTTCATATGGTGGCCCCTGGGTCAAAAATGGGCGTGGCCCGAGGGGTCAACTAGGGGTCAAATGATATTTTTGCCCGAATATGGTCATATAATACATGTATATCAAATCGAAGATATCGACTAGTCCATCACTCTGGAGCATTTTTTGTCTAAATCAGATGATTTTGTCATCCAAGATGGCCACCGAAAGGTAAAAAAGTTGTTCTTTTACTAAATATTTCAAACGTATTCTTCTTGTGAACTGCTTGGCCGATATTGGCCAAACTTAACTGTAATGGTCTGTGGGTGAAGCCTGTCCATTTTTGTAAAAATGGAGGTCATCACCAAATCCAAGATGTCCACCATTGAAAAGTAGGTCAAATTGTCAAAACAATCTTCTCACAAACCTCCAGGCTGATTTCGACGAAAATTGGTGTGAATGATTGATATTTAACGCTGTTTCAGATTTGTTCATATGGTGGCACCTGGGTCAAAAATGGGCGTGGCCCGAGGGGTCAACTAGGGGTCAAATTATATTTTTGACCGAATATGGTCATATAATATATCCAATCCAAGGTATCGACGAGACGATCACTCTGGAGCATGTTTTGCCAAAATCAGATGATTACGTCATCCAAGATGGCCACCGACAGGTCAAAAGGTTGTTCTTTTACTAAAGATTTTGAAGGACTACTTCTTGTGAACTGCTTGGCCGATATTGACCAAACTTAACTGAAATGGTTTGTTGGTGAAGCCTGTTCATTTTTGTTAAAATGGAGGTCATCACCAAATCCAAGATGTCCGCTGTTGAAAAGTAGGTCAGATTGTCAAAAAATCTTCTTCTCACAAACCTCCAGGCCGATTTCGACGAAACTTGGTGTGAATGATTGATAGTTAACGCTCTTTCAGATTTGTTCATATGGTGGCCCCTGGGTCAAAAATGGGCGTGGCCCGAGGGGTCAACTAGAGGTCAAATGATATTTTTTTTTTTTTTGCCCGAATATGGTCATATAATACATGTATATCAAATCGAAGATATCGACTAGTCCATCACTCTGGAGCATTTTTTGTCTAAATCAGATGATTTTGTCATCCAAGATGGCCACCGAAAGGTAAAAAAGTTGTTCTTTTACTAAAGATTTCAAACGTATTCTTCTTGTGAACTGCTTGGCCGATATGGCCAAACTTAACTGTAATGGTCTGTGGGTGAAGCCTGTCCATTTTTGTTAAAATGGAGGTCATCACCAAATCCAAGATGTCCACCATTGAAAAGTAGGTCAAATTGTCAAAACAATCTTCTCACAAACCTCCAGGCTGATTTCGACGAAAATTGGTGTGAATGATTGATATTTAACGCTGTTTCAGATTTGTTCATATGGTGGCACCTGGGTCAAAAATGGGCGTGGCCCGAGGGGGTCAACTAGGGGTCAAATTATATTTTTGACCGAATATGGTCATATAATATATCCAATCCAAGGTATCGACGAGACGATCACTCTGGAGCATGTTTTGCCAAAATCAGATGATTACGTCATCCAAGATGGCCACCGACAGGTCAAAAGGTTGTTCTTTTACTAAAGATTTTGAAGGACTTCTTCTTGTGAACTGCTTGGCCGATATTGACCAAACTTAACTGAAATGGTTTGTTGGTGAAGCCTGTTCATTTTTGTCAAAATGGAGGTCATCACCAAATCCAAGATGTTCGCCGTTGAATGAATGATCGATAGTTAACGCTGATTCAGATTTGTTCATATGGTGGCCTCTGGGTCAAAAATGGTCATGGCCCGAGGGGTCAAATAGGGGTCAAATTTTATTTTTGACCGAATATGGTAATTTTATATATCAAATCGAAGGTATAGCAGTAAATCACATGCACATTCGCAATATATGTTAGATCAGAAGGTACCAACAAATTCTGTGGAACATTTGAAGTTGTAAGTGAAGAGTCTTTGTGAAATCAAGATGACCACTATGGAGGCTTTTAGGTGAGCGATACAGGCCCATTTGGGCCTCTTGTTTTGTTATTGTTGAAAAAGTACTTAGTTTTAAATAATTTTTATATTTAATGTGTTTAACAGCCAAAGGTTTGTCAGCAGCAAAACGTGGAACAGACAGTAGTTAGCTTCCTGGTACATGAGCGTTGAATCTGGTTACACCCATTATTTGTGGCTGTGACTGGAGAAATGGGGCTTATGGGTTTTGCGACCAGTTTTGATCCAGATCAGACTGTGCGTCCGCACAGTCTGATCAGGATCCATACTGCTCGACATTCCATCAATGAAACGCCTGTCGTGCCTCTAGCAAGCAATATGTGTGCTATGCGATCAGGAGCTACACCAGTCGCAAATCCCAAAACTCACTGTGCCTTAATTGATTAGATAACTTTATATATGTACATTACAATCTACTGTGCCATAATATATATAATAAAATTTAGGGGATAATCATGCTTTGTTTTACGATTTGGAGCGGGATGTGGGAGGTTTTATGTTCTGTGAATCAGTTTTACGGCGATGCTCCCCATTTTCTGCCACGTCGTAGCATATCACGAACAGTGATATATTTCAATACGTCAGCAGGTTGTTGTCGTCATCGATAACCGCCTCACACCAAATTAATTTGAAGAAATGTAACTCCTCCAAAGAATATATCCCATTTCAAATTGAGAGTAACGGGACTTTTTCTCTAAGACCTCTATACATTTATTCAACTCTAACGTTTATTTTAACAATTGTATTGCTTTTATATGTGTAGTTGCAACAGTTATTTGCTTTTATTCATTTAAAGAAATACCAACATTTCTACATTGGGTTTGTGTGATTTTTGCAAAGGAAATGTCGACAACTTGTGTGAACAGGCCTAGGATTTCCCTGGATTTGCGCCTAATTTAGGTGATTACCCATCTGAAATACAGTTTATTATGTATAGTCATGTATGTGCACATTCAAATTCGTAAAGTTATAGGCTGGTACTGGCATATTGAGTTTGCGTTTGATCACTTTAGTAAATTCTTCTGTATTTTGGGCGGGTGGGGTAATATTTTTGGGGATTTTTGTTGAAGGGCCACCACCCTGAAGTCATGTTTGTCAGTCGTAAGTTGTTGGTCGATTCTCTTTTCTGCTTTGGGTTGTACAGGTCAATATGGCAGAATGGATAAATGAAAATGTACTGAAATTAATTTGGAAATATTTGCATTCCCCTCTGCTGGCCATTGTTTACAAAAGTCTGTCAAGTTGTAAAACACATCAGACTCGTGATTTCTATTTTCGGTGCATTATAATTTATAATCTTGAGATTAAAACTTAAGTTTCAAAGTCCATTTTTAGACATTAAAGGTACATGCCCACTCTGTAGGCACACACTGTTCAAATATATCAGAGAGACATCATCCGAGACATTTTCTGGCAAAATAAACATTCATTCACCATTATCCCACATACTGATTGACATTATTATACATTTGATACCAGACGTAAATTCTCATACTAGCTGATATCAGGGGCGATAACCATGTTTCCTTAAAATGTCAACAGACATTGATATTTATTCTCTGTATTTATTTTTTGATGTGCAATGATCATACTTTATAATCTGGCACATTTAATTAGTATAAATAATTAAAAAATATATTGCCTCATTTGCATATGAAAATAGCCTGATACCACCGCACGTCACTATCAGTAAAATACATATTCGTAAATGATTATGTCTGTATAGCGGTGACTCGTGATCTTTAGAACTGGTGGAATAGTGACACAATTATACATTTATTTAATTCCCATAAAGAACATGTGCCTTCTGAGTGGGCATGTACCTTTAAACCTTTCAACACTACATACCTACCTGTATAGTGGTATTGGCAAACAGTGTAGATCGTGGCTAGCCGTCTCATCAGGATCTGCCCTTTTTGCAAGTAATTTTCATATTTGTGAGAAAAAAGCACCCCCCTTTTCACAAATACTTCTTATTTGTCGGTCCAGCCTCCAGGCTGAGACGGGGGTATCCGTGAGCCTCTGCTCACTTGCTCTGAAAATCGTTTTGTTACGATTGTTGTATTAGTTGCAAAATTAACATATCAAAATCCATTCCAGTTACTTAGGGGTGAAAGGGTTAAAAACCTGACCGTTTTCTTTCACTCCTCAAGGGTTTTAGCGACGTTTTGTCGCAGTAATAGCAACACCTTGATTGACGTTGCATAGTCAAGGTGTAGGATCACGTGGATACAACAGTGGGTGGTGGTTGGGTGAACGTGAAATTAACGATAGTGGTTCTTCCATAATGGAATCACGATTTTCCTGGTTTGGCCCTCAGGTACATTTTTGTCCCACCTGCTTTAGTAGAAGCAGGACATAGGCATAGCTTTTCCGTCGGCAGCGGCGGCGTCGACATTTCACGTTAAGTTTTTTGCGTTTAGCTCAGTTTCCAGAAAACTATAACTCCTACGACCTCCATACTTGGTATACATCAACACTGCGGTGTAACCATCTCACACAGAGGGAGTGGGTGGCAGGTGGGTGCAAGAGATGGGTAATTTAACGATCGGGGTTCATCCTTATGTGAGTATTTCGATCATTCGTAATCCTAATTTAGGGGAAGGGGCCAAGTGACTTGGTGTGGTATGGACCTGGCACCATGTCAGGTTATTCTAATTTCAGGGCTGAATATCATTTTTCTCGATGTAAATACATGTATTCCGTTCTGATTTTGGGATTTTCCCCCCAATGCAGCAGATTAAAACGGGATCGAACCCGTTTACACGGCCTTACTTGACCTCAGCTGTTGATAGTCCGTTAAACACCAATAAACAAACAAACCCACACACTCACACAGAGGGAGCCCATGTGATAGTGATCTAGATTTTATGGTTCATTGACCTACTTTTCACATGCATTCAACGTTAAATTTTTGCGTTTAGCGTTTTGCGTTTCTAAAACTTAATGCTCAGGTTAATTCATTGTAACTTCTGTTTCCCTCAATGGAATGCTTTAATATTCCATATTTGCATTTGTAACCACATCCCGCATCATTCTACAGAAATCCCATGGTGCCCGCTTACCCCAAAGGTCAAGGTCACTGACTTAGAAATTTCCGTGTTTGGAAAAGTTAACGCTCAGTTTATGCTTTAATATTCCATACATGCATTTGTAACAACATCCCGCATCATTCTACAGAAAGCCCATGGTGCCCGCTAACCCCAAAGGTCAAGGTCACTGACATAGAAATTTCTGTGTTTGGAAAAGTTAACGCTCGGTTTAATGTATTACAACTTCTGTTTCCCTTGATGAAATGCTTCGGTATACATCAACACTGTGGTGTAACCATCTCACACAGAGGGAGCCCATGTGACTCTGACCTAGTTTTCATGATTTATTGACCTACTTTTCACATGTATTCAACGTTAAGTTTTTGCATTTAGCTCAGTTTCCGGAAAACTATAAGTCCTACGACCTCCAAATTTGGTATACATCAACCCTGTGGTGTACCCATCTCACACAGTGGGAGCCCATGTGACCTTGGTCTGGTTTTCATGGTTCATTGGCATACTTTTCACATGCATTCAATGTTAAGTTTTTGCTATGTTTCTGATTCTGTTTCTAAAACTTACCGCTCAGGTGAATTCGTTGTAACTTCTGTTTCCCTCGATGGAATGCTTTAATATTCCATACATGCATTTGAAACAACATCCCACATCATTCTACAGAAAGCCCATGGTGCCCGCTATCCCAAAGGTCAAGGTCACGGGCTCAGAAAATTCTGGTTTTGAAAAAGCTCAGTTTAATTTATTACAACTTCTGTTTCCATTAATGGAATGCTTTAATACTTCTTAGGTTTAAACTATAGCAACATCTGACATGATTCTACAGAAAGCCCATGGTGCCTGCTAACCCCAAGGTCAAGGTCGCGGGCTTAGTAAATTCTCAGTTTTGAAAACATCATTCTACAGAAAGCCCATGGTGCTCACTAACCCCAAGGTTATTACAAGCTCCTTATGTACTATCAAACTGCGCCAAGCGGGACATCTTGCTCCGCGGAGCTCTTGTTATCTTTAGCTCTTTTGTTACCTGGGAATTTAATTGAGTTATTGCCCATTATAAAAGTGGTAAGCTTATTACTGATCCTATTTCTTTTGGAAGGGGCCCAATTGATTCAGGGTTACTGTTTGCACACTACTAAAGAGGTCTGTAGTTTTGAAACGGTTAATGGAATCTGGCGTGTTTTAGGGTCGCAGATTTATGTGCGTGAACTGTCCTACAATTTTGTAAATCTTATGTTTCTTCTATGTAGAACTCTCCTCACCCATAACATAGATAGTTCCAGACTAATGTCTTTTGATATCAGGCAAGGCTAGGAAACGTGGGGAATTGCCGTCACCTGGAAAAATAGAGAATACCAGGCTCGTGTCTTTTGATATCCAGTTTATCAGGCAAGGCTTGGAAACGTGTAGGAATTACAATTGCCAAGGAATTCCTGCCGTATCCGAGCCTGATAAACTTGATATTAAAGGTACATGCCCACTCAGTAGACACAAAATGTTCTTTATATCAGAGACATCATCTGAGAAATGTACTGGCAAAACAAACATTCATTCACCATTACCCCACGTATTGATTGGCATTATTATACATTTTATATCAGAAGTAAATTTTTACACTGATATCAGGGGCGATAACCGTGTTTCCTTTAAACGTTAAGGGACATTACTATTTATTTTCTGTATTTATTTTTTATGTGCAATGATCATACTTTATAATCTGTCGAAAATATTATTTTTTCAAGTGACGCATTTAACTAGTATAAATAATTGAAAAATACCATGCCTCATTTGCATATGAAAATAGCCTGATACCACAGCGCATCACTATCAGTAACATTAACATTACTAAATGATTATATCTGTATGGTGGGCACTCGTAATGTATAGAACTGGTGGAATAGTGACACAATTATACACGTATTTAATTCATATAAAGAACAGTTTGTGCCTACTGAGTGGGCATATACCTTTAAACAACACTGGTATTATATTTATCAGGTTACGTTTATGCTAGCCAATGATCAAATATAAGTTTTGTTCCTAACATGTTTTGCATGTTTATTACACCAGTATCACTATATCATTATATTATGTGTCATGTATACTGTCTGTCCCACGTTTTGCTGCCGACAAAATTTTGGCTAAAATAATAAAATGGTCACCCTCTTCAATTTTTAGCCAGGTTTTTTGAAAAAAAATCCAGGCTATTGGATTGGCGAAAGCCGGGCGGGCGGGCGGGCGGGCGTCGGGCGGGCGGCGTCCACCATCAATGTTAAGTTTTCGTGTTTGAGTCCATTTCTTTGTTACTGTACCACCTAGGACCACCAAACTTTCACAGCTTCATAATCATGGGGTGCCCACCACATATCACTATCCAACATGTTACTTTTTTTTTAACTTGACCCATTTTTTCCGCGCAGTCGACTTAGCCATTTTCAATGTTAAGTTTTCGCGTTTACAATGTTAAGTTTTCGTGTTTACGTCCATTTCTTTGGTACTGTACCACCTAGGTAGGACCACCAAACTTTCACAGCTTCATAACCAAGGGGTGCCTACCACATACAACTATCCAACATGGACCATTTTTTTACCTTCACCTATTACTTCTACGTAATTGACTTTTGACCATTTTCAACTTTAACTTTTTAACGTACGTCTGGTTAAAGTTTTTTGGTTAAAACTTTTGCGTTATACTATATCTCTGCAACTGCTTCGCCCATTACCTTGAAACTTCACATGGGTGTTTATCATCATCCATATTTTCATTCTAACCCCCAACCGTGCGGCCCCTGTGCCCAATGTCAAGGTCAAATTACTTTGAATTTTTTTGTTAAAGTTTTTTCGTGTACTATATCTCTGCAACTGCTTCACCCATTACCTTGATACTTCACATGGGTGTTTATCATCATTGTCGCACCCGCTTGCGGAAAGCGCTATATAGTCGGCATTTTGGCCCCAAGGCGCGACATGCAGGCCACGGCCATCTAGTCTACAAAAAGTGGGTATAATTATGTTATCCAAGTGTCTATGCTTGGAAAAAACCTGGCCTTCGTGGCTTTGCCTCGTTTCTTGTTTTATTTGATGAAATTCCATCAAATAATGATTTTAGTGCAAAAAAATTGTGAACCACTTTCCAATTATTATTTTTTTACCCTCCTTGTCACTCTGGAACCCCTTTTTGCCCCATGTTAAATTCCCATAGGAAAATCGTTTTTTCGCAATAAAATCGATATGTGTTGGAATTTATCAAATAAAAGAAATTGGGGAGGGTTACTTTTATTATTGATGAAAAAGTACATAAATTTACATATTTTTTAGATTTAGTGTGTTTAATAGCCAAAAGTTTGTCGGCAGCAAAACGTGGAACAGACAGTAGTTTAATCTATTGGTTGCAATGACAATCGATATTGTGATTTATACTACACAATCTTATACTAGAAACGTAAATATTTGTGTTTCTTGTATTAGGTTGCACACGGTTAGCCGGTGCATTTTAATATCCTGATTAAATTGTGTCGTGTTGAAAAATGCACTGGTTTCCTGGTTAGATGCGACTCAGTTCTACTTGGATGGCATACACATTTTTCGTCTAGTAACCGGCGCCGGTTACTAGATGAAAATGTGTTTCAAGTCCCAGGCCGGTGCACTTTTTTTCTCGCCCTGTGACGAGCTGAATGTATATTAGTCAGGAATTTGGTGCCTATTTCGACGCGAATCATTTTACATGTAATTCCATAGCCATGAAATTATATTTTATACAAGAAATTTAGTATATTATACATGTATACTTACAGGCTTGAATGAATACCCATTTTACTTTATGCAATTTGTGTTAGAATGATTTTGATGCATCCTGGTGTGTGGTTGGTCGGGCAAATGCGACGGCATAAATTAACAGTAGTTCCTCCTTATAGGAATCATGATTTGCCTGGTTTGGTTCTCGGGTACGTTTTTATCTTTGGCTCTTTGTTACCTGGGAGTTGATTTGGGTTATTGCCCATTATAAAAGCTGTAAGATTATTACTGATCCTATTGCTTTTGGGAGGCGGCCAAGTGATTCTGGGTGGCGAGATCAGGATTACATGTATTCTGATTTCAGGGCTGAATATAGTTTGTTTTTTTTTATTGTAAATATTCAGTTCTGATTTTGGGATTTTCCCCCCATTTGTACATGTACTTGAACATGTACATGTACAGGTAATATATGGGATAGATAAACAGATAGACGTGCATGGGGGGGGGGGTTACTGGAATATCCATATCCCTGGTTTCGCCCTCGGGTACCATAAAGTTGATTAATATTTCAAAACATAGGCAGAATTAACTCTTTATATATTGTGGTGCAATGTCTGAAAGTGTTGAAAGCGCACCCACTCCAAAGTAAGTATTACTTCATATTTTCCTTAATATGCAACAGATTTTGATGTCATTTTTGCCAAGAATCGATTTTCGTCTCAGTAAGCACGGAAATCGATTCTTCGCAAAATGTACAGAAGTTTGGGTCAAAGTACCGAGACCACCAAATGCAGCTTAACAAGACGCGTTTGATGCGCCATATTTCATCAAAATCTGTTATATAATAAGGACAATATAACAGAATACGTACATTGAATCAGAGGCACTTCTGGAAGTTTCAGTAGTTGTTGTTGTTGTTGTAACCACGTGATCATGCACCTTGGGGAAGACACCTATTGAAAATATACTGTGTCTCACAAGTTCAATGTCACCAGGTCTAAAAATACTAACAGGCATGTAGCTGGGGCATTCATGTGCCAACATGCCGCATTTCTAGTTATATTTAACAATGGGGTTCATCCTTACCGATATCCCAATATCCCTGGTATGGCCCTTGGGTACATTTTTGAAAATACAGTCAAACTTGTGTTAAGAGACCACTCAATGGAACTGCCAAAAGTGGTCTCTTAACAGAGGTGGTCTCTTAATAGGGACAGCCATGTGGAGTGGGTACACGGATGATATATAAAAAACAACACAGTGACAACACAGTCAAGTAATAACATGTATACACATATATGTATGTTTATTAAAGTAATAACATGTACAATGGAAAACATAAGTTTGAATACACTGCAGCTCCATTATAACGCGGTAGTCGGGGTCCAAGATTTCAAACCGCGATCGAATCCGACCGCGTTATAAAATTTCGGGACATGCACGGGTACTGGTACTGCACGGGTTACTGGTATCATTCGCATTTCGGTTACCAACTATTGCGGGAATTCCATTAGCAACGGACCCATATAAAATCATGTCATTTGAACAGAAGTTAAAGTAATTATTAATAATGCCTATGACATACAAACTTGTATGTGTTAATGTATTAAAAATATGAGTTATTTATAAAATTATGCTTATTACGTTGTATAGTACTCGCGATAGACAGACGCTTATTACAATGTATACTACTCGCGATCAACAGACGCTTAAACGGATTAATTGATAATAAATAATGCCTATGGTCACGTGTCCTGCCTATTCATGTGGTTGATACGTGCATAATCTCAGGATGTGGGGTCACGTGATCTATTGTTTACGCTGCAAGTCATATTGATGAATGAAATTTACGATTTAAGCGAGATTGCCTTGGGCTGCAGTGTAAACAATAGACCACGTGATCCCATACCCTGACCCAGATAATGCTGAAACACCAGTCTATTTATTTAGAACGCTAAATACACGTTTTATGATTATAGCCACCGCTTATAGCCTTTATCCTGTGTTTCGAGCCGTGTTTTCATGGGCGCTGACAGTCGCCGACGGTCGTTAAACGCGTCGTATTTTGACGGAATGGGCCGTATTTATACGGTCGCTGGTCGCAGACAGCAGGTGGTCGTTCATTGCAAGTACGTTATTATGGGAAATTCGTCGGGCGGGATTCAAACCGGTCGCTTTCAGCAGGTGGTCGTTTATTACAAGTGGTCGTAAGCACAAGTTCGACTGTATATGTGATCTCATTTTGAGAGATTTTTTGGTAACACATCTCGCATACTAATGCATGTTTGGTCGGGCAAACGTGATGGCGTAATTAACAGTAGGGGTTCCTCCTTATAGGAATCACGATTTGACTGGTTTGGCCCTCAGGTACGTTACTGATCCTACTGCTTTTTGGAGGGGACAAGTGATTCTGGTCTAGCGAGGACCTGGCATCAGATCAGGATTGTTCTGATTTCAGGGCTCAATTTATAGTTTTTCTATTGTAAATATTCAGTTCTGACTTTGGGATTTTCCCCCCATTTGTACAGGTAATATGTGGAATTTAGTACTAAACCCATTGACCCGGCCTTAAATGACCTTTGCTGTTGATAGGCCGTTAAACCACAATAAACAAACAAACAATCATGATTGCAAAAGACATATGTATGTCTCAGACTGGTCATATGCCTGATTTACAGTTGAATATCTCTAAACCAGACACCCTGGGGACCTCCCAGGGTGTCAGGTTTAGAGAGGTTTCACTGCACATGTTAAAATTACTAAAATAAAATATTGTTAAATCAATAAATAATGATATATTTATTCCACAAATTTAGTATATTGTACTTGTATACAACATAGGCTTCAATGTACGGAGCCCCACAGGGGACGTAGAATTTGTTTTTATTAATTCGTTCCCACGAAATAACAGTTTGTTCCCTCAATTTAACAATTCATTCCCATGGGAACGAATTGTTTATTTGAGGGAATGAATTGTTAAATTGAGGCAACAAATTGTCATTTTGTGGGAACAAATTGTTAATTCGAGGGAACAAATTGTATGTGGGAACAAATTGTTTATTCAAGGGAACGAATTGTTAAATTGAGGGAACAAATAGTTATTTCGTGGGAACGAATTAATAAAAAAACATCCATGTCCCCTGCGGGGGGCTCCGTATTCTATCAATAAACCGTTTTCCTTTCTACAATTTGTGTTTGTATGCTTTTGTTGCACCCTGGTCACTGCTAGACATGTATGGAAGTTGTTTTGGCTGTCACGCCCACAGGTTAAAGTAACAGACCAAATTATATAAATACATTAACCCTTAGACCGCTATCTTAATTCTTTTGTCGTCTGCTGTTTATTTTCTATTTTCCCTTTTTATCATCAAAAACATGCTTTGACAGCACTTTAGAATAATTTACAACACGCTTTGACAGCACTTCAGAATCATTTACATTGGAAATGATTCTGAAGTGCTGTTAAACCATGTTTTTATTGAGAAATAAGGCAAGATATAAAAGCAACAGCAGACAACAATTGTTGTGAGTAGCGGTCTAAGGGTTAAATATACCTAAAAGCGTCAATAAGTGAGAGAAAAAAATAAGCTAAAACATTTTTTGTACTCTCTCCTGTACACATTTTCTCACTTATTGATGCTTTTAGGTATATTTAATGTATGTATTGACCTCGGTCTGTTACTTCAACCTGTGGTCACACTCCTATGTGACAGCCAGAAACTTCGGGTTAGCATGTAGGGGTGGTGAGGAGGGTGTCGGATCATAAATATCTCTGCAACAACTGGGGGCGATCACGCATAGATACCCAGTAAAATTGCTTACCCAGACGATGACGCCCTCATTCTCCCCTCGCCGATAGGCAAGATAGGAAATTAGTCCATGTACGTTAGTAACACCTTTCATTTTTCAATAACTGGTGAATCACTTCTCCAATTTTGATAATATTTAGCCACGGCTTTGTTTTGGAAATGACCCACGTCCGACCTCCCAAGGTCACTGAGGACTTATGTTCACTTTGTTTGTAAAATTTGTAAGGCAAAAAATGTAGTTTTTAGCTCACCTGAGCGAATCTCATGTCAGCTATTGTTACCGCAATGTGTCCGTCCGTCCGTCGTCCGCCCGTGAACATTTTCAAACGTCTTCTCCTCGGTAACCATTGGGCCTATAGTCACCAAACTTCATGGTCATGGTAGGGGAATTATAAAATTGTTAAAATGACGTCATTACGTAATCCAAGATGGCCGCCGTCTAAAAATAACTCCAATTCTTCAACAAATATTCATCTCAAGAACCGCCAATCGGATTTCGACAAAACTTGGTAGGAATGATCGATGTACAATGCTCTTTCAAAGTTGTTAAAATGGTGACCCCTGGGTCAAAAATGGGCGTGGCCCGTGGGGTCAAATTGGGGTCAAATTCTATTTTTGACCGAATATGGTCATGTTATAATTATACAAGAGCTCCGCGGAGCAAGATGTCCCGCCTGACGCAGATTGATAGTACATAAGGAGCTTGTAATAACCTTGGGGTTAGTGAGCACCATGGGCTTTCTGTAGAATGATGCGGGATGTTGTTACAAATGCATGTATGGAATATTAAAGCATAAACTGAGCGTTAACTTTTCCAAACACGGACATTTCTAAGTCAACGACCTTGACCTTTGGGGTTTGCGGGCACCATGGGCTTTCTGTAGAATGATGCGGGATGTTGTTACAAATGCATGTATGGAATATTAAAGCATAAACTGAGCGTTAACTTTTCCAAACACGGACATTTCTAAGTCAACGACCTTGACCTTTGGGGTTTGCGGGCACCATGGGCTTTCTGTAGAATGATGCGGGATGTTGTTACAAATGCATGTATGGAATATTAAAGCATAAACTGAGCGTTAACTTTTCCAAACACGGAAATTTCTAGTTCAGTGACCTTGACCTTTGGGGTTAGCGGCCAACATGGGCTTTCTGTAGAACGATGCGGGATGTTGTTACAAATGCATGTATGGAATATCAAAGCATAAACTGAGCGTTAACTTTTCCAAACACGGATATTTCTAAGTCAGTGACCTTGATCTTTGGGGTTAGCAGGCACCATGTGCTTTCTGTAGAATGATGCAGGATGTTACTAATGCATGTATGGAATATTAAAGCATAAACTGAGCATTAACTTTTCCAAACACGGAAATTTCTAAGTCAGCGACCTTGACCTTTGGGGTTAGCGGGCACCATGGGCTTTCTGTAGAATGATGCGGGATGTTGTTACAAATGCATGTATGGAATATTAAAGCATTCCATTGAGGGAAACAGAAGTTACAATGAATTAACATGAGCGTTAAGTTTTAGAAACAAGAGCTAAACGCAAAAACTTAACGTTGAATGCATGTGAAAAGTAGGTCAATGAACCATGAAAAGTAGATGAAGGTCACATGGGCTCCCTCTGTGTGAGATGGTTACCAAGTATGGAGGTCGTAGGAGTTATAGTTTTCTGGAAACTGATCTAAACGCAAAAACTTAACGTGAAATGTTGACGCCGTCGCCGACGAAAATGCTATGCCTATGTCCCGCTTCTGATAAAGCAGGCGGGACAATAAAATCGAAGGTATCAACGCAGGCCCGGATACAGAAATAATTGCAGGTGGGGGGGTCTGTAATTACAAATCGACGTAGCCGAACTCCGCGAGCGTGAAGCACGATGTGCATCGTAAAGTCGGGTGGGTTCTGGGTCCTCCCACAGGAAATTTTTAAATGCCAGATCGCCGCAGATGCGATTTCCTGATACCTAGGCCACGAAAAAAGTCATCGAACTATTCGATTATTGTAGATTTTCTTTTTTTTTGCCGTGAGAAGGGTGGGGGGTGGTGAGTTGGGGGTGGGGGGGGGGGGGGGGGGCCGACCCCTTGGACCCCCACCCCCCACCCCCCCCCCCCCCCCCCCCCCTGTATTCGTGCCTGCAACGAGGCATCACTCTGGTGCATTTTTTGTCGAAATCAGATGGTTATGTCATCCAAGATGGCCGCCGAAAGGTCAAAAGGTCGTTCTTTTATTAGAGATCTCAAAAATTCTTCTTCACATGAACCGCTTGGCCCATGATAGCCAAACTTAAAAGTTATGGTCCATGTGTGAAGCCTTTTCAGATTTGTTAAAATGGAGGTCATCGCTAATCCAAGATGGCCGCTATCTAAAAATAGCATAAATTCTTAAAAATTCTTCTTCTCATGAACCGCTAGCCGGATTTCGACGAAACTTGGTAGGAATGATCGATGTACAATGCTCTTTCAAAGTTGCTAAAATGGTGACCCTGGGGTCAAAAATGGGCGTGGTCTGTGGTGTCAAATTGGGGTCAAATGTTTTCCAATCTATGTTCATCCAGAATTCATCTCATTGTAATGATCTTTTTGGTTGGTTTTCTTATCTTGTTCACGGTATATGCGCGCTGGCGACTTGCCTTCCGCGGTTATCGGCCAATCATATGTAGTGTAACAACGACTGTACGATTAGCGATAACGTCATCGGGGAAGCCCACGGTGATTGGAAAATATGGCTTCCCGAGAAATGATAGAAATGTCTGTGCGTTTAAATTGTCTGTCGTGACGCACAGGACGGGTATACATGTAGGTTTGATCAAATGTTCGATTGGAAACAATGTTGTCTCTATGCAAAATGTTTCTTTACGGTCCGGGACGACGTAAAAGTGTATTTTCAACCCGATGTTTACTCCTTTATATAGCAGTATCGGCCTCGGAAATGTGTCCATTCTTTCCCGACCTAGCAATGATGATAATTTGTTTAAAACAAAACAATCGATAGCTCGAAAACGCGTTGACATAGCGCATCGGGGAATATATCGTTGCGGAATACTAACATTGTCCCAACGTCTGCAATAGGCGACAATGACATAACTCGGTTGACGTTTCGTGAGAGTCCGTTGTCTCGAGGCCGTCCGGGTTCGGCCTATTAAAAACTTCGTAACCTTCAATAGATGGAGTATATGGAGGGAGAAAAAAAATATTCTTCATTTATTGATGCTTTTATGCATATTTAATGTATTTATAGACCTCGGTCCGTTACTTCAACTTGTGCCATTTACTTGAGCGTTTTGAATTAACGACTTTCCAAAATGACGTATGGTCCATTTCTGCAAGTGAATCTAGATTTCTATTTTCGTTCGTTAACCATTCATTTGCAAATATTCTCATTTTCTTTCGAAAATGGCGCTTAGCGTCCTTGTATTTTCGGTATGACGGCCGGGGCATCACTGTTTCTAGGCCGACCACTGTCAATCCACTTAGCTCGTTTGTGTTTGTTAATTGTGTGCAAACATTTAAGGTCTTTGTTCCGGTATGGTTTTGAAAACGGTTTGTACACACATTTAGACAAACACGATTCTGCAGACACAGAAATACACTGAACAATGGAATCGTATGTGCTATCTATATTGTTATAATCCAAACTAACCGTCTTCAACTAATCATACGATGTAACACCGTATGCATCACGTTCTGTTTGATTAGACCAGTTATATGAACACTTCGTAAATATGCCAGGTACACCAGTAGTCTCCGTCTCTGTGTTGATTTGCAGACTCATAAATAGTGGGAAGTCTCGCGATATATTAATCGGTGTGTCATCACTGACGCTACACTGGATAACGTCTGCGAGAAGTGATTCATGTACGCAGATGTGGTCAATGAAACTAGGGATGCCGTCAGTGTATGGTATGAATGAATACTGTGGTCCCTCGCATATGTCAAGTAGAGTTACAGCCTGCATGTATTGATGTCTTAGCGCACTAGATAGGTACCGTTGACGTGTGCTGTATATATTGGGCATGCTAGCTGTATAGTCAGTGAGTGATTTTGTTGTTGCACCGTTGAAATCCCCCAGAATAATAACATGACCGTCAGTTGAGTACGTCGAACAGAGCTCGTGAATCTTGTCAACGTACTCCTTAAACTGTCTTATGGGATAGCGCGTAGTCGGTAGATAAACTTGTATCACATACAAGTTGCAGGTAGCTAGGGACATCTTTAGTACAACAATACGATAATTTATTTCAAGTCTCAATAGCGGGTTTGTGACGTTTATGCCACAGAAATGCAACACCGCCTTTACCGATGCGACGATTATTTACACAATGTGTGTCTTTGGAGGTGGCAACAAAACTGCAGTAGTTTGAATTGAAGCTGTTCATAACGTACGTTTATATTATCCGGAATTATAGCCAGTGCTCAGAAATACCACATATATCGACATTTCTGCTTGTAAGTTGTGTGTCCAAATACGGTAAGCCGGTCATGACGCCCGTGGCGTTCCATGACATAATGTTAAGCGTTTTGTGAGTCTCCAGTAGAGGTGGTGTAATAATTTCGTCCCTGGCTCGTATTCGACGGTCTAACAATCCACTTCCTGCACAACGTGCCGGGCGGCCAGAACTCCGGATCTAAGACAATGTCCGTATGCTCGTCCCAAATGGCTATTTGGGTACACAACGATTCGTCCCAGCGACTATTGAACACTGTGGCACGTACACATTTAACATCATTCTGTTTTAGATGCTCTTTCAAGTCATTTTCGTCACAGTCTGGGTCTATCCCACTGATAAAAAATTTGGCCGTACAACTCATAGATTAGTCCATCGACTGGAGATGGTTCAGAGGAGGGCTGCAAGGCGGGTTTCCAATAGGTACCATAACACTTCTAGTGTGACCGACATGCTGCATAGTCTGAAATGGAGATCTCTTGAGCAAAGAGGTGTCGATGCCAGGCTATGTATGCTCTATAAAATAAGAAATTCTCTTGTAGCCATTGACGAGGATAATTACCTCATTAGAGGCACTGGCAGACGTCAACATCAATACCGACAATTACGTGCTGACAAGGACTACACACGATTCTCATTTTTCCCTCGGACCGTTATCCAGTGGAACCAGCTCCCGTCTCACACTTGCTTGGCAGAGTCGCTGGATTCATTCAAGACACAGGTCTTGAAGAACCAGCACTCTAGACTCAACTAAATTTGAACACTCTTCTTTCTCTGTATTATTTTCCATTCTTTACTTTATTCTAACTTTTCTAACTCTTCTGCTCTATCTCATCTTTTTCATATTTCACTATTTTTCCGTCTAAGCACTCACTGGTGATAAGCCTCAGTATTGAGGGTATACCAGTATACTGGCAAAAGCAAAACAAAATATATAACTCCTTTAAACCTTGGCGGATCAGTTGGAATTTGGCATTCAGACTATAGACTAGTCTTCGTATCAGTGTATGTAGAAGCTGGTAGATTCGCCACTACATGATTGCCTGAACATACGACAGGTATTTGTTGAACGTTCAGCGCATCATCAACACGACGATTGATAACGGGAATATTGTCATTGCTGTTTTGTTCTCCCAATAGCTTCTCTGTGCTAAAAGGCAAGTCCATTTCTTGATTACTCGCGCCCATGTCACACCGCCTAAGGAAGCGATTTGAACTAGATTTCCGATACAAATTCACGCTTAATTGTGGTTGTGACTGAATAAATTGGGCTTATGGGATTTGAAGCTAGCTATACTCCTCATCCTCTAGCTCGCGTATGCAACCTAATGACAATATATACTGTTTGTTGGAGCCGCGGTCGGCATTTCCTTGACTGAATGGCTAGCAGAGCAGATCCTGATCAGACGGTGCGGATGCACAGTCTGGTCTGGGACTGTATCGGTCATAATGACCATAAACCTCATTTCTCCAGTTACAGCCACAATCTCTTTGTTTCCTCATAATCACCACACTGGCTTTATATGCTCACATTAACTCGAACTATAAAAAACGACGTGCAAGTTTTCCTGGCAATAACACCCGCGACGGAAGTTCTGCAGTGACTATAGATAGGACGCCGAATAGATGGATGTAAAAGTCAGCGCTGGAACTCCGCGATACACAGTACAATTACAACGACAACAACATGATTATAGGAAACAGGCAGGCAATTAATATCCCATAGACCCACATTCACACAAACACGACAATCGCAAACTACCTGCGCCGAAATAAATGTTGTTACTTCCATTCCTGGAGTCACTGACCTAAGCCGGTTCTATATCCATGGCAAACATGGGGTCATGCGGGTTGATTTCCATAAATTAGTTCCCCTTTTCTGACGGAAACGTCTACTTTCACTTTCGAAATCTCTAGCTCGCCCCCACATCAAGTCGCACACAGAAAATTTAACCTGCATGTGTAGAGCATGCAAATAATATAATAACATGTTTGGCACAGACATACCTTTCCCGTAGCATCCATTTTGTTTATCTCTCTGTCATAATAATAACAATCAATGCCGTTGTCCTGAGAATTGTGGTTCTCGAAACTAAATAAAGCATCAGAACCAGATCAGATATCACCTAGCTACAGTCTTACAAATACTACACTCTAAGATCTCACCAATACTGGAGGTTATATTTAAAAAAATCGCTCAACACCGGACAACTACCCCAAATATGGAAGAGTGCGAATGTAGTCTCAATTTACAAGAAAGGTGAGAGATAAAACCCAGCAAACTACAGGCCAATTTCACTCACATGTATATCATGCAAATCTCTTGAACATATCGTTGCTTCCTCCATAACAAAACACCTTAACAAAGAAAACTTATTACATGACATGCAACATGGATTCCGAGAAAAGCGCTCCTATGACACTCAATTGTTGATGCTTGTGGAAGACTTACTACAATCTGTATATAACAAAAAAACAAATCGACCTCATCCTTTTAGACATTAGTAAAGCATTCGAGAACGTTAGCCATGAAAAACTACTATATAAACTTCACTTATATGGAATCAGGGGAAACACACTCAAATGGAGAAAATAATTCCTTGACAACTGCAAGCAGTCAGTAGTGTAAATGGGGCGTCATCAGATCCAATCCCGGTGTCATCTGGTGTCCCACAGGGCTCTGTTCTCGGACTGTACTGGCTATAGTAATGTGCATCTTAAGATGCATCCATTTATCTCTGCTGCAAACACCGACTGAACAAATGATTTGCTGATGATATGTCACACAAGAAGAAACAATATTACATTCCTCTAGTTAATTACATGTTATTACTTATGAAGATGTGTGTGTAATGCATACAAAACAAATGCTAAGCTTTACTGGATTCTTCCTGTTTCTATACAGCTCCTTCCCCTCTCCACATACAAAATGTGTCGAGTGTTATACAGTTTCCCATAACACCATTTACTACAATTACTCTCTTTGAAATATTTAAAGGAGAATATACTAAAACACTGTTTACCACCCATTTCAGTTGGACTCGCAGGTCAGTACTTTCAGTACTTTGATTACAATGTGGTCATAACCCCCCCCCCCCCCCCCCCCCCTCATTTGAATGAATATTTGCAAGTATTATAACTGAAATGAGTAGTGTTGGTTGTTGATATGTGCTGATATTAGTACTTGATAGTTGAAATGTGCTCAAACTATCAGTCTGCTATTGGACATTATGTGTTGGAATAAATTTGTGAAACCTGGTATTAGTATATGCCCTGTCCTGTTCTTTTCTATACATGTTGAAAAAATAAAATTGCCTAAACTGTTTTTCACACGAAGGGGGTTATTTCTAATGGGGTTTTGTCCTACATTCATAAATTAAAGGTAGATGCCGTCAAATTATGTAAAAACACATTTTCATGAAAATTATGATAGCCCAGTCCCAGATCAGCCGACCATCAGGTCAGGGTATACATGGGTAAGCAATTCAATACGCATCATGAAATATGGCGGACAACGTGTGAAATATATAAAATGCATGGCAACTGACCAACGTCCAGTTTATTTTTAAGGACATGTTGTATAGTCCATGGGAAAAGGGACATTATGATATTTGCGAAGAGTGCAGTCCCAGATCAGCTTATGCATCAGATCAGTGTATACATGGGTAAGCAATTCAATACGCATAATACAATATTGAACAAGGCGGACGACGTGTGAACTATAATTATAAACTGCACGGCAACTGACCACCGTCTAGTTTCTGTTTAAGTACATGTTGTATAGACCCTGGTGCATAAAAGCAGATCCTAATATAACACAAATATTCACTGCAGTTTATATGTGTATTTTGGAAAAGTATGTCATATTTTTGTTGAGTCGAGAAAACGTGTTTAGTAAATATGTATTTACACACATATAACATGCAATTGTGTGTCAGATTTTAGGCACCAGATACAAGATGTCATTAAGGTAATTATCGGCCACCACGTGATGGTCACTGAATACACAGGGTGTTAATCGGATTTATTTAACCATCATAAATTTTTAACGCTGTCAGAACTGACCACCGCCGTTTGCGCTATGGGGTGACGGGCATTGATTCTACGCAAGCTGAAAACTATAGACCCAATAACGATAGTAAGCTTTTTTGGAAACTATTCACTTCTATACTAAATGACAGACTCACAAGATTTCTAGATAGAGAATACATATTAAATGATAAGCAAGCTGGATTCAGGTAACATTTTTCCACAACTGACCACATATTTGTACTTTATGCCCTTATTGAAATGCTCCAATCAATGAAACAGAAACTATTTTGCACTTTTGTCGACTTTAGTAAAGCATTCGACTCTGTATGGCGTATAGGCCTGTGGCAAAAATGCATAGCCAATAATATATGTGGAAAAAATATTTAAAGTTATTTATAACATGTACCAAAACATAAAATCATGTGTGAGCTTTAACAATGAAAATTCTGCCTTTTTCTCTTGCAGTGTTGGGTTAAGACAGGGCGAAAATATGTCGCCAATACTGTTTTCCCTGTTTTTGAATGATGTAGAAAGCTTCTTGCAATTTAAAAACTGTCAAGGTATCAAACTTGATAACGAAGGTCCAGATATGGCCTACTACTTAAATATCCTTATACTGTTATATGCTGATGACACAGTGATCATAGCAAATGACGAGCACTCTATGCAGTACAATCTGAACTGTTTTAATGAATATTGTACTACATGGAAATTGAATATAAATTTTACCAAAACAAAAATAATAGTTTTTGGAGCCAGAAACACTAATAAATATAAATTCAATATTGGAGGTAATCAATTAGAAATTGTAGATAATTATAAATACCTCGGAGTACTGTTTTCCAAAACTCGAAGTTTTAACAAAGCAAGACAACATGTCTCCCAACAAGCAAGAAAATCTATGTTTCTGCTATATAAAAGAAAATATAGACCTCCCATTCGATATACAATTAAAGCTTTTTGACCATACTATATTACCCATACTCCTTTACGGTAGTGAAGTATGGAGATTGTAAAACGTTAAACTCCTGGAACAAATTCATAATGAATTCCTCCGACACATCACTAAATTACGTAAAAGCACTCCGCTGTACATGCTATATGCAGAGCTAGGACGATTTCCGTTGGAAATTGAAATTAAATATCGAATGATTGGATTCTGGATCTCTATGATAAACGGTAAATTTTCAAAACTCAGTAATCAATCCTACCTGAAACTGAAACACGATTATGACCACGACGTATGTATAAACCCCTGGGTCAAGCATATTAAACAAATCTTAGATTCAACAGGGTATAATTACCTTTGGTACCAGGAGTTCATAAATAACCCACATGCAACTAAAACGGCCATCACCAGAACTTTAAAATATCAATATATACAGTCCTGGAATAATCTGCTCTTGCAGGTGTCAAAAGGAAGATCTCACCAAATATATAAAGATAATATAGAGCTAGAACAATATATAATAACAACATCTGAATCAAAATACATGCCGTTAATTAAATCCGAACCAGTAATCATAAACTTCCTATTGAAACAGGAAGATGGAACAATATAGAACTTTCAGAAAGGAAATGTAGTAAGTGTAACCTAAACATGACCGGTGACGAATTCCATTACTTATTTGAATGCCCGCTGTTTAATAACGATAGAAAACAATATTTAACAAAATATTATTACACCCGCCCAAACATGTTGAAACTGAAACAATTATTTCAAACAACCAGCAAAAAAACGCTTATAAATTTATAAAATGTTGTTAAAATAATTATGAACACTGTAAACTAATGTTTTAATGCAATCAAAAGGTAGATCTACATTCAGTATAAGTATAACCCTAAACCGCCCTACTGTAATAGCCAATTGCCAAATCGCCACTGTCAATTAACCTCTTCTCCTAAAAAATAGAAATACTATAATGTACATGCGATCTTGGATTTAAATTTGTCAACCACCAGTTATGTAAACTTTCAACCGTATAGATATACTTGTTAATCTACACAATTGACCTAGACCCACCACCCACCAACCCACTAACTAAAAGCCCCATATCCAGATTACAATCTTGATTTTACAAACATGCAAATCCCATTTAATATGAGTGTTGGAACGTTTGCAATATTGCTATGTTCACTACATGTATAATATACGTAGCCAGTGATCACTAATAGGCGAGACCATGCAGGAATGAATGTGTTATGTTATTGTTCAGAAAGCTGTTGCTCCATATTCAAGGTGTATGATCACGTGGTACTAACAACAACAACAAGTACTGAAACTTCCAGAATCCATCTGATTCAAAGTACTTTTTTTTTTATATTGTCCTTATTACGTAACGGATTTTGATGAAATATGGCGCATCAAATGCGTCTTGTTAAGCTGCATTTGATGGTCACTGTATTTTCGCCCAAACTTCTATCATTTGCGAAGAATCGATTTCCGTGTCTACTGACACGGAAATCGAGTCTTCGCGAAAACGACATAAGTCTGTGCCGAACTCCATGGACCACCAAATACAGCTCCCGAAGACGCGTTTGCTGCACCATATTTCATCAAAATCCGTTGCATATTAAGGACAATATCAAATAATACTTACTTTGGAGTGGGCGACGTTGTTGTTGTAACCACGTGATCATGCACCTTGATATTGACACATCAATGCTTGTTTGTTTCCTGTTTGATTATTGATCAACAGACTCTGCAGACGTGTAATGGATAAATAGACATGTACATGTTTTTGTACTTTGTATATCATATTATATAAATCCATATTCATTTGAAGCTACATGCATAGTGCTGCTGCACAGATTTGATCTGGTGTCACAGTAACACGGGTCACACAATACTAGTCTAGAACACAATAATCGAATAATCTAGTACCGACTATCGAATAGGTATTCGTGTGTGAAATATCGCTCCCGTGGAATACACCGCTGGAGAGAATAGCGCTTTATCCGAAACCGTGCACGGACCACCAGTATTGGATTTTGCACCGGTTATAGCTGGGTGATTTACACTGTCTATGCAGACTTGGATGCTAGCCTGAATACCTAGTAGGTCATATTTACTTATGACTGAAGTATTTCAGATGAATTCACCAGATATCTCATGAGCTAGACTAACTGTTAGAACATTAGTCCACTTACGCAAAATTGTAAGCAAACTGTTGGCACAGAGTTTTTATATTGACAGGCCGACTACGGTAGGAAAGTTATGCGCTAGAGTTGCCATATATATATTATCTCAAACCATATTCTAGCAGTCGGACACTCAAATATATTCTTGTGAACACATTGGATCGCAAGCATTCACTGGGAATTGGTGAGTACATATGTTTATTAGTTACTTTCTAATGCTGCCATTTAAGTCTGTATCCTGCCAAGACCGACAATTCTCCGCATTGTTATCGTATCCTCGATAGTACTGCCCTATTTCATTTACCTGAGTTATTTGGACCCATTTCGACCAAATGCTTGGTCAATAAAAGCCGTATGGCATGTATCCGCTGATGTAGATTATCTCCCTTAATAAAATCGGACTGATTCATTAATACGTCGTGTTTACGTGTAAATGATAACGATTACAGGTCTGGCATGTGGGAGCATTCCGTGAGTATTGTAATGGCATATTATTCTCATGTGTTTTTTGCATGTCACTCCGACTAATTGCACTAGCAATTTATTTTATTTGTAAACGAAGGGCGAACACGATTGAAATGTTTACGAAAATTAGCTATGCATTTTATATTACGATTCAGTCCAATATCAGTTCAGCGCCCTGTACAATACACGAGAATATTGCCAATTTTAACATGTCACAAATGTAACGTGAATTTTCTGGACGACTTTCATTTACTCTATGGTGGACACATGTAAACTCCTAACCCAGTCGTCTGTACATTCATTTTTTTAAGTCATGTACGTTCACAGTGTATTGTAAATATTGTAAATGCTATTGCGACCAGGATAGTCCAGATCAGACAGTTCTGCTCTAAATGCACTGATGTATACGTGAGTAAGCTGCAATAAGGACATGATGTGCAGTGGCGGATCCAGGATTTCCCGAAAGGGGGGGCCCGATTGAAATGTTGACGACTGAGCATAGCGAAGGAGTTTGCTAGGGGGGTCCGGGGGCATGCCCCCGCGGAAATTGTTTTGACTTAGGAAGCCATTTCCTGCATTCTGGAGCATTTTATGCAGTGGATGGTCATGAAAGCAGGATTATATAAATCTAATAAAACAGTGTACAAATACTGTTAATTTTACTCTTTGTATGCGGGAGACGAGAATACCAGTATATATAATATTTAGTTAGACATGTGAACGAATGAACTACATCGTGCCAAAACCGGGCATATTACATTTGCAAACATTGTATTATAGGTTACATGTATACATGTTGTTTTTTTTTTTATCCTGAAAGGGGGGGCCCGGGCCCCCCGGGCCCCCCACCTGAATCCGCCACTGATGTGAAGTATAATTTATTTAAATCACTGATGCTTTGGGTCAGCCTGTGGAATCATACAGTCTGATTAGAGTATATAGTGTTTATCATTATTAATGTAATACTGTGTGTCTGCACAGGAAAATACTTGGCACAGTTGCTCTTTATTAAGTTAGCGCAGTTGGCCACGGGCAGTCTGATCAGGGTAAGGCCTGTCGCAATTAATTGTTTGTTTAGTAAATGTTAAATAACTGTGAATGACGTCTGTATTCACATGTACGGCTGTGAGGATATATATCGTTGGTGTGGCGTTCACTGCTCTCTGGTAGCGCTGCAACGAATGCCACAATCAATGGATCCGGGTGATTCAACTACCAAGACGGTAATTCCAGTAAACACACCTTTTATTCCCAACAATTACACACTCAATTATCCAAGAAGGGCTCCTCACCACTCCACTGACAAGTATCTCCCTGGCTACGATTCTCATGTAACTTCCTGATGTAACTGGCTGTCGACTTGCCGCACAGGCCTTATATACCATGCACGTCGCTCCTGAGGAGCCCACCTGAGGAGCTGTGCTCCTACTCGGAGCCACCAACTGGGGCTCCTATATGGCTCTGGCGTGTGCTCCTTACCAGCTTCGAGCGGAACCGGGCTGGTTAGGAACACACCATAACCATACCACGCAGAGCTGGATGATTAAGAGACTTCATAAACATAACATGACAATTTATTACATTACACTGCCCCCTCCCGAGGCTGAACTCCCACTGTTCAGTAAACATACCATATGATGAGAAGATACATGTAATAAACGGACAGGGAAATAACCAATCAACCACAAATCGCACTGGTGTGGGTAGATTAACGGTACATGTGAATCTATCTGATAAAGCATATAAAACACGCCAATGACAATATGACACCAATACAGTAGAACGCAATAATATGTGGGACCGTCTATATATGAAACAATGCATAATATAACCCACCTTTTCCGAAACACAGAAATAAATCCTGAACATTGTCAATGCTAACAAGACGTACATACATATAATTAGCACGTAAATCCAACGTCACAGTGTTTATGTAATCCATGAACTACACATTGTACATAAACGTCACTGTTCTAAGGCGCGGATCTCCTGGTCCTCTCATGAATGTGCTTGGCGTACTCGGCGAATTCCCGGTTTATAAACTCCTGCAGTAGAGTCGAGTCCACGTCCTCGGGGCGAATATTCTCCGAATACCCAATTGAAGTCGTCCTCTGAACTTCAGTAGTCCCGTCTTCAAATATTTTCTTTGTGGACACTAGAGTTATGTTAATGGTACATTTTACGGTTTCAGTAATCCTTCTAGAGCCGAGCGTAAAAGCATCATCGCCACTGCCGTGGTAGTCTGCACCTGACTCTTCATCATCAGTGTCACCGAACACGCTGTAAGCCGTTGTTTTGTCATCGACTCTTTCCAGATCACTGTTGTCGATATCGGCACGCCTCTCCTACGTCTTCTCATTGTCGCCATCTATCGCGTTGGCACTGTTCCCCAACTGGTCACCGTCTACACTAGTCCTGGTCTCAGTGCTTGTTGGATCTGCAGTAGAGTTCGTTTGTGGTGGCATATCTACTAGGATTTCAGAAAGGTCATTTAAGAGGGTATCGTAGTCATCCTCATTAACGATTTCTTCTTCACTTGTGTCAGACAATTCCTTATAATACGACTTTGGCTGTTCCGGTGCCATCACATTACCAACAAACAAACTGTCGAAGTCGATGTCACCCAATATACTGATACCATCTTCGTTATCTGGCTTTTCGTCTAGACACACGGTATCCGCACCTTCTGCCGGACCGTGTGCTGACACAGGCGACGCGGTTCCCGAACATTCTGCTGGACCGTGTGCTGACACAGGAGACGCGGTTCCCGAACATTCTGCCGGACCATGTGGTTTGCAGGCGTCTACGTAATACTCAGATACCGTGCATCTCACTTCTGTTACAGCCGCGCTGGCGACACAGGCTTCTCATTTCGTATATCCATGCATGCGTTGTAGATGCGAATTCAGATAGTGTCTTCTCAAAAACCGAGCACTACAGTTCACCACACTACACGGGTAATAAGTTCTGGTTTCACCATGACACTCCTTGACATGTCGGCGCATATTCCGTCTATTGGAGAGCATCTTGTCACAGATGGAACACTTCGTTTTACCGTCACTCATCCTCGCACCATAACGACGTGGCATTTTGATTGGATTAATATTACTGACAGTCGCTAAATAATCCTCTAGATATTTAGGCTTTTTCACTTGTCTACCGACACGTGTTTTCGGCACCGGTAATCCACACTGAATGACAGGGCTCCACTCCGGCCTGTCTGCTTCAGGCGATTTCCCCGTGCAAGTCGGGGCTTCACGAGACGTCGTATGAGGGCTCCTCATGCAAGTTTTTGACCTTTCTGGTGCCTCCTTAGATTGCTCCTCGTCAGTCACGTTCTCCTGCGACTGCTGTACTGTTCGATTCTGTAATTCCTCCTCTCCACCGTGGAAGGAATAAACCGGTTGTTCATCTGAATATTGTTCAACTGTCAAATCGTGATCCTCTCGGCTGCGGTCCATGGTCAACTGCGAAGGACCCACCGAAGGCTGATCACCACTGTTCCTTAATTCATTCTGGGCATCTGGTATTGTAGTAGAGTTATTTATTCGTCGAAATTCCTCCAGATTCGGAAACCCTACCGGGATATCTCGGGATTGAGCTGGAAACCACTCAATGGCGTCATTTCCGTTATATTTTTTGAGATTGTCACCATGAATTACAACTGCAGGAGAGTTTCTGGAATGCTTAATCTTGAACAGAACATCACTGAGCACATTTATGATAACCCATGGGCCAATCCAGTGACGTCCTATTTTTGATTTGATACCAGGTAAGTTTTGTTTTTGATTTCTCCAAACTAGATCACCAACCTTGTATTTCAACTCCTTCACTCTGAAGTCATAATGTTTCTTTTGTCTCTCCGTTGATTTACATAGATGTTGACGAACGAACTGATGAGTTTCCCGCAATCTGCCTCTGAGACATGTTACGTAATCAGAGTTACAGTTTGCTGATGCATCATCTGCTATTACAGAGTCTCTCACTATATCCAATGGAAGTGACATCTCCTCTCCGTATATAGATCGGTGAGGAGACACACCGGTACTTTCATGCGGGGTGCTGTTGTACGCCATAGTCAAGAAATCTAGGTGTTGATCCCAGTCTTTCTGATTCTTTCGAATATATTTTGATAACATGTTCTGTATTGTTCTGTTCATTCGTTCAATCATGCCGTCAGATCGTGGATGCAACGGTGTAGTTCGGGTTTTGTTGATATCTAATAGTTCGCAAACGCCTTTGAACAACGCACTCTCGTATTGACGACCTTGGTCACTATGTATTTCCCTGGGGCAGCCATACCGTGTAATCCAACCTCTAAAAATGCAGTCAGCTACAGTCCTCGCTTGCATATTGGGCAATGCATACATTTCATGCAGTTTACTAAAATAGTCGCCGACTACCAGGATGTAAGAATTACCTTGCTCTGAAGTCGGGAATGGTCCAGCGAGGTCGGTCGCTATACGTTCAAATGGACCACCAACTACATAGGACTTCATATGGTGACGCTTTCTTCGTTGCGGGTCGTTCCTTTCCCCACACACTCGACACGATCGTACATAATCTTTCACTCTGGTGTGCATGTGTCTCCAATAGAATGGTGATAACTTAGCTTTGTCTCAAGTTTTCTTTATGCCAAGGTGTCCTGCCGTATGCGCGTCATGGAGGTACCACAGAACACTTTCCACCATGGAATCGGGAGTACATATTCGCCATCTAATTTCTGTTTCTGAATACTCCCATTTGATGCATAGTAACTCGTTTTTCACGGCTAATAGTTCCCATCTAGCCATCCAGAACTTGACTTCCGGACTCTTGTCGGAGTACAACTCTAAAGCTGGTTTGGTGTTTTGCGTTTTCTTAAGTTCCAGAACGAAAGAGATTGTCGTGTCTTCACCTTGTGCCAACTTCAGCGCATCAATATCCAAATCTTCTGTAGGAGCTTCTTTCGCACTTGTTGTAGTTGTCGGTTTGTTAGGTTTTCTCCCTCTTTTTCTGCGAACTTGCTGCTCACTCGCTATGGGCTGTTCGTCTTCGGCGATCACAACTTCTTCATCGTCGCCATCATCTTCGTCTTCTGACTCACCAATTTCGATGACATTGATGTTTGGCTTGTCTTTTGTAGTGGTACCATCTTGTTGTACGTTGTCGTGTGTATACTCATAGTCCCGTGGCATTTTGCATTGTCTGTAGATGATTTGTTCACCACATACAAGTCGAGACATAGCGTCTGCATTCCCATGTTTTTCTCCAGGACGGTGTCTTATGCTGAAATCAAACTGACTGAGCTGCTGTAACCATCTATGCGTCTGGTCAGGTTCTTTGAATCGATGTAGCCATGTCAACGAACCATGGTCAGTGCGAATGAGAACATGTCTTCCCAGTAAATATTGCTTAAAGTACTTTGTGAAGAAAACTACAGCAAGCATTTCACGCCTAGTCACACAGTAATTTTGTTCTGCCTTCTGTAATGTTCTACTGGCGTAAGATATAACTCTTTCCTTTCCATCCTGGATTTGTGATAACACGCCACCAATCGCATGCCCACTTGCATCGGTATCCAAGATAAATTCTGAACCAGTTGCGTCTGGATATGCTAATATAGGAGCTGTCATCAATTTTGCTTTCAACTTATTGAATGCGTTGTTACATTCTGCAGTCCATATCCATTGTTGACCTTGTTTCAATAGATCGTAAAGCGGTTTCGCAATCATTGCGTAGTGGTGCATAAATTTCCTGTAATACGAAGTTAAGCCGAGAAAGTTTCTTAGCTATTTTACGTTTTGAGGACTTTGGATGCTTTCCACGGCGGATATTTTCGACTTGTCTGGCTTTATTCCATCACTGGAAACTATATGTCCGAGAAATGTGGTTTCTCGTCGAAAGAAGGCACACTTTTTAGCTTTCAGCTTCAAACCAGCATGGTGTTGACGCTCAAACACTACGTACAGCTTCATGTGCTCGTCGAACGTTCCACTAAACACAATGATATCGTCCAGATAGAGAACAGCGATGTGCCATTGCAGTCCTGCCAATGCACGTTCCATAATTCTCTGGAAAGTCGCAGGAGCATTGCATAGTCCGAATGGCATGGTGGTAAATTGATAAAGCCCGCCTCTAGGAGTGGCAAATGCTGTTTTCTCCTTGTCCGTTTCCTCTACTGGTACTTGGTGATATGCCATATCGCAGTCTAAACTTGTAAACCAATCTGAGACTGATAACGCGTCTAAGTTGTCATTTATTCGCGGAATAGGATACGCATCCTTTATTGTCTTTTCGTTCAATTTACGGTAGTCCACACACATTCTCCATGAGTCATCTTTCTTTCTCACCATCACAATTGGCGCTGACCAGGGACTTTCAGATTTTTCTATAAGGCCTTTCCCTTCTAATGACTTTATTTCCTCATCCAGAACTTCTCTTTTGAATAATGGAACCCGTGGTGGTTCTTTTATCGGAGTCTCTCATCAGTTAACCTAATCTTATGTGTTCCATAATTTGTTCTTCCTACTTCTCCCGGTGTTGCAAAACTCTCTTGTCGCTTCATAACGAATTCGTGAAACTTGATTTTCTGTTCTTCAGTTAATCCACTACTACCTTTGGAAAACATTGTCTGTAAGTGGGCAGGCATCTCACTTGCAATTACAGGTTCTTCCTGAATATACAAAATGCTGTTGTCTGAGTCACTTATTTCCGCAACAGTAGTTAGTAAACCGATAGTGGTTCCGTTATTCACACGGACCATACTATCACCCGGGTTTAGGAACCTCACGTAAACAAAGGCATTAGTCGGTTCAACAAGGGTCCTCGCCAATGCAAGACCTCTCTGTTGAGTGAACTTCCGTTCTGGTGTTACTATCCCAACATTTATCTGAATATTCTCTTCACCTTTCCTCTGTTTTATTTTTGCCTTTATGACTCCTTCGTGGCCTGCGGGAATATCAGTTGTCTCGATCGTCACACATTTATGTAGGCGCGGTGATTGTGCTTTAGGAGCCTGTATCTGCTGACCACCTATACACATCACAAACGTCCTTTTCTTGTGATCGAAATTACAGTTGAAGTGTAGTATAAAGTCTTCACCCAATAAATTGTTTGTTACGCCTCCAACAATAACTGGAAAGAAGATTTCGGTCCCTCCAAACAATAGCTGCATGACATATTTTCCCTTATAATGTATTTCGCTCCCATCTGCCGCAACAAATCGTTTCTTCAAAGGTTTTATTTCCGGTATATCTGCTGCATTGATTCGATTGTACAGCTCTTCAGTTATGAATGTATTCTTGGCTCCTGTATCTATCTTCCAGGTCACTGGTGTTCCACACAGCTTTCCGTTAATACACATGCTCCTATCCATTGGAACTTTTACACAATTCATTTTGTCAATATCGTCTTCATCTGTACTATCGTCCAAAGGCCTACTTACTGCATTGACCTTCCCACGGCCTACTGAGTTGGTCACTGTTAGTTTAAATTTGGTTTATACGTGTTTGGCGATCGTTTCCCATAACCAGGTCTAGCTCCTCCATATTGCTCCTTCGGGGCTCCTCCATATTGCTCCTTCAGGGCTCCTCCATATTGCTCCTCCAGGGCTCCTCCAGTCTGTGATTCCTTGTTATTGTCTAGATTTGTGTTGCCGTTTTGGGGACCTGTTCCGTCGCATTTGTCTTCCCCTCTTCGCCTATACGTAAACACTGTTCCTACATAGCAGCCACTGCAGCTTCTTGGATATTAGTCGGCTTCGTTCGTTTGACAGCTAATCTGAATTCCATAGCGTCGTTGCAGTTATCAAGAAATGTTCTTAAAGATCTTTCCTTCACAATCTCTGGACACACTGGGTAGGCTTTACGGTAGAAACCGGTAGGACTCCTTCATCAATGACGTTCTCAACCGTTTCTCCATATGCGGTCGAAGAAGTTTCCAATTATTCGGCACGTGTGCAGGTAAACCATATGCAAATGACTCTGTCTGGCCTCTGAATGAACACAAAAGAACTTTGCGAGCTTTCTCGTCTGTCCAGTCATTCAGTGCTGCTAAATTCTCGAAATAATTAATAAATTCCAGCCACACATCCGTACTACTACCAGAAAATGTGCGTCGGCAGGAAAATTCCTGAACGTATGAGTTGACACTTTTTTTTCCCCTGTGTAGAGGTGCAGTTTTGCTATTTTCTCTCGTATTGTCACTTATATCTGTCGATCGGTTTGTGCTCCGTGCATTCGCCGGAGACAACACCTGACTATTCACTAGTTCGGAGCCCCTAATAGTCATATTTAGGGGTCTGTCCATAATCATTGCTTCATGGAAAACCCTACTTACTACTATCGCCAGCCTAGTTACAACGGAGATTAGAATAAGCACTATAACTCCAAGTATCGCAACAGGGTAGGTCATGTGTTCCATTAACAGGTGTGCAATCCAGTGATCCTCACAACGGTTTGTGATGTAAATGTAGATCAATCCGAGAGCTAACAAGACCAGTGCAAGCACACATATTGTCTTTCTCAATTCAGCAAACATTGTTGTGCTTTTGTGCACATTATGTGGATTTGCATTGTCATAATTTGGTCTGTTTGACATCGGGTGCATAGTGCTCCAACCGCGTTGTTGACCTCTTGGAGTAATGTAGTGTACCTCGGAGTCACTCCCGGTACTACCAAC
This sequence comes from Conchocele bisecta, assembly GCA_029237695.1. NCBI lineage: Eukaryota > Metazoa > Mollusca > Bivalvia > Lucinida > Thyasiridae > Conchocele > Conchocele bisecta. Next base: position 4,780,210 of record CM055280.1, on the reverse strand, counting down.
ACCTCCCATAGGTCCGACTCGGTCATTATGAGGTACCCCATACATAGTTGGAGCACACTCTCCGACCGTCGAAACCCACGGAGGATAAGGAGTACTGGTTTGTGGAATTTGTGCAGTAGTTCCAACATCTGCCATGAATCCAGCATTGTCGTTATAGGCTGCTCCATACCTAGTTGGAGCATGTCCAAAACCATGTACGGAATCTGGAGAATACGGACCACTACTTTGCATTCCACTATCAAAGTCAGACGGGAAAAATACTCTTTTGTCGTCAGTATTTCTTGGAGAGGAATAAATGGGAGAAGGTAACCTTACTTGAAATTTGTTCTCACCGTTGGCTCCTTCCAGTTGGCGCTGCCTAACGCCAATCTGAGGAGCCTCGTTCCATTGTTGGTCTTCTGTGACTATGTCTCCCGTCGAAGAACAGTAGTCTCTCGCAGCATGCTCCTTATGCATAGGAGCCGTTTCTGCCATCCTTTGAATACTGAATACCCCGAATTATTTTTAAGCAGTTTATCACGAGAATCCCACCGCTGCCACCAATGTGGCGTTCACTGCTCTCGGGTAGCGCTGCAACGAATGCCACAATCAATGGATCCGGGTGATTCAACTACCAAGACGGTAATTCCAGTAAACACACATTTTATTCCCAACAATTACACACTCAATTATCCAAGAAGGGCTCCTCACCACTCCACTGACATTTATCTCCCTGGCTACGATTCTCATGTAACTCCCTGATGTAACTGGCTGTCGACTTGCCGCACAGGTATGGCACGCCGTTTTACTATTTAATCAGAGTAAAAGATATCTCTTTGATTCAATAAGATATCTCTTTCAATCAACAAGATATCTCTTTCTGACAAACAGATATCTATTTCAGTCAATAAGATATCTGTTTGTCACAAAGAGATATATTGTTGACTGAAAGAGATATCTTCTTGAATGAAAGATATATCTGTAACTATGAAATAGATATCTCTATGATAAGAACAATATAGATATCTGTTTCAGAGTTACAGATATCTCTTTCAGTCAATAAGATATCTCTTTCAGTCAATAAGATATCTATTTGAGTCAATAAGATATCTCTTTAGATTCAATGAAACAGATATCTACTTCTATGAATAAGATATCTTATATAGCCAAACAGATATCTTGTTGTATGAAACAGATATGTTCTATGGTGAAAGAGATATCTTGTTAAATCAATTAGATATCTATTTGACTTTTCCATATAGATATCTGTTTGATCGACTACTTAGCAGTAACTGTTGCTCCCCGCAAGTCATATAATTATTGTCCAATCAGAAAATAGTAAATAAATAAGTTGATTTTGTGGTCCATCAGCGGGATGGTGGAAATATTTTCCTGGTAGGGAGAAATCATTTATACAATTAAAAAATGAAACGAAACAGATATCTTATTGAAAGGATTCAAATAGATATCTCTTTCATCAAACTAGATATCTTGTTGACTCAAAGAGATATCTTGTTGACTCAAAGAGATATCTTGAATTGTCAAATAGATATCTTGTTGAGTCAAAGTGATATCTTGTTGACTCAAAGAGATATCTTGTTGACTCAAAGAGATATCTTGAATTGTCAAATAGATATCTTGTTGAGTCAAAGTGATATCTTTATTAAATTCTTAGATAGATATCTCTTTTGAAATAATAGATATCTACTTCACAATAAAATATATCTCTTTCTTTCAATAAGATATCTTAATGAGCCAAATAGATATCTCTTCTATTATTTTCAAACAGATATCTCTTTCCGAGAAGTAGATATCTAGTATGATGAAATAGATATCTCTTTGAATAAACAAGATATATCTTTCTGACAATAAGATATCTCTTTCAATCAATATGATATCTCTTTGAGTCAATCAGATATCTCTTTCAGTCAATAAGATATCTATTTGAGTCAATAATATATCTCTTTCAGTAAATAAGATATCTTCTTCAGTCAATAAGATATCTCTTTGACCGAGGAAGATATCTGTTACTTATAAAGATATCTTGTTCATGTACTAGATATCTTATTGACTGAAATAGATATCTGTTTGTCTGAAAGAGATATCTTGTTGATTGAAAGAGATATCTTATTGACTCAACTCAAAGAGATATCTTTTACTCTGAATAAATAGTAAAACGGCGTGCCATACACAGGCCTTTTATACCATGCACGTCACTCCTGAGGAGCCCACCTGAGGAGCTGTGCTCCTAATAGGAGCCACCAACTGGGGCTCCTATATGGCTCTGGCGTGTGCTCCTTACCAGCTCCGAGCGGAACCGGGCTGGTTAGGAACACACCATAACCATACCACGCAGATTAAGAGACTTCATAAACATAACATGACAATTTATTACATTACAGTTGGGTACACTAGATATAGTGGCTGTTCATCAATGTGTTATATCGCATTCACCGACTTATAAATTCCATCAGCCCCCTTCTTCCAATTAGTGAAAATATCTTTGTGTACATTGCAATTTATCATGTTTCATCATTGTAATATATGATGTTGTTTTGTATTGCCATGCAATCATAATATTGATTTCATGTGCACTACTGTGACTATTATTGAGACTATAACACGTTGCATTCTGGTAACAACACCGTTGGTGTTTTGTAGTCCCCGCCAGTAAGCCAGCCAGGCAGTCAGCCAGCCAGTCAGCAACCAGTGACGGCACGTCCATCTGGTGAATACGCGTAGAAACAGTACGCAACACCTATTTATTCTGGAGTCCACAACACGACACAGTGTACCAGCGGGGACTCTGCTCCGCGTGGACCAAGGACGAATCGAGTGGGGCATCATTCCGGTGACGTCATTCCGTCCAAGGACGAGATGAATTTCGAAGGACGTTCACCCATGTGATATTGGCCCCATCCGCCCAAGTAGGCTGTATATTCTAGTTCCAAGTAACTTTACGACGTCATAAGAACGTCACTATCATCATGGCGGAAACAGGAGTTGATTAACGGAACTCTAAAATCGGATCTTGAACCTGATGCATAATGTTGAACTATATATACCTACCTGTTCCAGAATCGTGACGGTGCCTTGGTTGTGCGATTGCATTTGGCGGCTTCATCCAGGGGACTTTTCCGTACTGACATTACCATCCATTGTTTGTGCATTTCATTATATGTAAATGCATCATCATTGTAAATATATACCTTGTTGTCTCTGTCCACAACGTGCTTGGTGTTCCATCCCATCAGTAAACAATCTCGAGTCACCCTGGCGTGACACTTGGATTTAAATTTGTCAACCACTAGCTGCAGTTATGTAAACTTTCAACCGTATATATATACTTGTTAATCTACACAATTGACCTAGACCCACCAACCCACTAACTAAAAGCCCCATATCCAGATTAAAATCTTGATTTTACAAACATGCAAATCCCATTATGAGTGTTTGAACGTTTGCAGTATTGCTATGTTCACTACATGTATAATATACGTAGCCAGTGATCACTGATAGGCCAGACCATGCAGGAATGAATGTGTTATGTTATTGTTCAGAAAGCTGTTGATCCATATTCAAGGTATATGATCACGTGGTACTAACAACAACAACACGTACTGAAACTTCCAGAATCCATCTGATTCAAAATACGTATTCTTTTATATTGTCCTTATTACGTAACGGATTTTGATGAAATATGGCGCATCAAATGCGTCTTGTTAAGCTGCATTTGGTGGTCACTGTATTTTCGCCCAAACCTCTATCATTTTTGCGAATAATAGATTTCCGTGTCTACCGACACGGAAATCGAGTCTTCGCAAAAACGACATAAGTCTGTGCCGATCTCCATATGGACCAAATGCAGCTCATGAAGACGCGTTTGCTGCGCCATATTTCATCAAAATCCGTTGCATATTAAGGAAAATATCAAATAATACTTACTTTGGAGTGGGCGACGTTGTTGTTGTTGTTGTAACCACGTGATCGTGCACCTTGATATTAACACATCAATACTTGTTTATTTCCTGTGTCATTATTGATCAACAGACTCTGCAGACGTGTAATGGATAAATAGACATGTACATGTTTTTTTACTTTGTATATCACAATATAAATCTATATTATTCATTTGAAGCTGCATGCATATAGTGCTGCTGCACAGATTTGATCTGGTGTCACACTCTGTCAATGTAGAACCCTTCTTCCATCTTTATATGTCCGTGTCTTACTATAAATATACATTGCCACGCACTACTGTGTAGAGGTCAACTCGAGACCAATCAGCTGCGGGATGCTCCCCCTCTCAATACACATGCATGTTGTTTTCTGACCCGAGATAACCCAATTTCTATATTATGAAAGGCTACGATATTTACTATCGCGGCTGGAGACCGGACCAATATTGCTTGGCAATATTGCAAAGTCGGCTACATAGTGTATTGCCCTACGCCTAGTTCATGTTGATAATCACTGGCTTCCATGTTGTAGATGAATACACTTGCATAACGTTTGATAATCCATACTTATATACATGTAGCAACATATTCTTGCATAAAATCAATGTGTCCAGCAGCATTGTATGTCCGAATATTTGAACAATGTAGGCAGTGATACTTGTGCTCAGGCCTGACGGTGCATATGCTATGTTTAATGTTAATACAATAACAGTGTATTATATAATAATAAATTAACACTGGGGTGTAACAAAAATAACACACTTCTCGTGTGTAATAACCAAATGTCAGTGTGGATCTGGGTGGACAGTGCGTTTGTGGTGTCCCGCCTCAATCCAACCTGACAAACAGGACACAAGTGTCTGGGTGGGTAAGTAGAGACTTTATTACTTTGTTTAGTGCAGGCTCTGCTTACCAACTCGAGTTATTACAACTGTCTAGAACTATGCACAATAACACTGCATCAGTCATCACTTATAATTGATCACTGGAACAGATACGTACATCTTATAATCTAGCAATCGCCGTGCTATCCATACTTGTACGTCACGCCATAGTTTTGCATACATGCTGTATTTTATCTCTTATGTCACCACGTTATGGCCAGAGATGTATTTAATATAATAAAGGTATGTTGTGTTGTGTTGTGTTGTGTTCTGTTCTGATTATTTAATCCCATCATTTCATTAGTATCTATATAACTGGACTAACTGGCACTAACACAACACGAATGTAATCCCCGATGGCACGCGTCTCACAAAACCAGGCTTTAGAATGATAAAGTATTTACTACAAGCGTAAATTAAGGTACATTGTAGAATTTCTTTGGGGGAAAAAAATAAAACCATGTTTTTATCATGGCCCTGTGTAAAGTGGTTTAATTGCAGATATATGATGATACTGGGACTGCTGGGATATTTCTATTTTCACCCATATAGGTACATAACTATAATATTTCCTATCTTGTTGTGTTCATTAAGATAGAAACTGTCATATGTATGTACCGATATTGGTGACAATAGAAACATCCCAGCGGTCCCAGTATCGTCATGTATCTTCAATTAAACCACTTTACACAGGGCCATGATAAAAACACATTTGTATTTTTCATTTTTTTTCTCAAGAAAACCCTACAGTGTCCCGTTAAAGATGGAATACTATAAATGTAACCCCCACATAATTATGTAAGTTGATACATATAATTGATTTAAATAATTAAAACTAATCACACCTGAACGGAATCCCAATAATGTTTACAATACAGTAACATCACATACCTGTCTGGGCCTTTCCTGGCCCATGAGTAAGTCGAACGTCCCACCATTGCTACGACAGCTGACACAGATGTATCCCAAGTCGATATTGCGCCACTGTTTCTGGTCTGGCCCGTCTATACATTCACATGAGGCGATATAAAACTCCATTTCGCCCGACAATCTCAATTTCGCCCTTTTCGCCCATTTCGTACTTCAGTCATACCCGCGACAGCCATTGCGCTCGCGATATCGAAAGTAGACGAAAACTGAGTAGGCTCGAAAACCGGTTGGGCCTGGGGGACTTTTACTGTAGTTCAACTTGAACTTCAAGTTAACAACATGTAAGAACACAATTATACTGTATCACACCTGAGGAATACTAAAGCGGAGTACGTCATGAAAAATGTATCATCTAGATCTAATTTATGTTATTATCTACTTCCTGGTTTCACTGATAGTCACTGTTGAACAGTCTGAGACTGTTCTCATGGATTCGTGCCCCTAACTTGGCCTATTTAGTAAGCACATACATTCATATTCTGTGTTATATTATTCTGATTAATTCCTGAAAATGTTCAAACACTTTACTATGAGTGCACATAAGGAATTTGGAAAACTTGTTATTTATGCCCCTAAAAATAACCCACTAAAGTCACCTAATTGACCTTGAAACTTCTCATCAGGAGCCTATTTCACCAACATTGCAAAGTATGGTCATGACGCCAGTTTTCGGGGTAGTCGGAATTAAAGTCACCTAATTGACCTTGAAACTTCTCATCAGGAGCTTATTTCACCAACATTGCAAAGTATGGTCATGACGCAAGTTTTTGGGGTAGTCGGAATTAAAGTCGCCTAATTGACCTTGAAACTTCTCATCAGGAGCTTATTTCACCAACATTGCAAGGAAGCAAGTCAAAACGGCCCGTGGTCAAAACGGCCCGTGGTCAAAACGGCCCGGATTTGGTCAAAACGGCCCGGATTTGGTCAAAACGGCCCCAAAGTTTTAGGAATTTGGTCAAAACGGCCCCTACTAAAACGGCCCCCTATTATATATATTTTTTATTTTTGTATACATATATATTCTTATTATTCATCTAAAATAACAATAATAAATGACTTTTTAGTATGAATATTGATGAAAATGAACTTTAATATGCATGCAATATGTTATTTTTATATTGGTATATGGTTTGTATATCTTATCAATTACAATGGATGTTTTTCACACCTTTATGTAGACAAATGCCCATTATCTAACACCTTGTATTTTAGTGGGGATACAACACAATTAACCCTTATCCCGCTAACCGCGACTACAGGTCGTGCTGCACTTTACATGTTAGCAGTGCTTTGCGCGACTACCGGTCGTGATTTGGGGAAGCCTTATTTGAACCTCGTTTTCGTCATTTTGCTGTTCATAGATACATAACAGGGTTTACATTTAGCTTTCCAAGGGTCGAATGACGTATTTTATTGGAAAATTAACCAATTAAAAGATGAAAGAGCGTTGAAAACGGAAATAGAATCGGAAATACCGGGGAAATACAGTGCAAAAATGGCGGCTCGCACAGGCCAACATAGGCTTGATACAAGCGAAGTTTTACAGCGGATATTTGACGATAGCGACTTAGAAGACAACATTGAAGCTGTTATTCGACATGCCAATCTTGTCAGAGAAGTTGACATAGAACAATCGACGCGTGACATCAATGTCGAAGCCGATGAACAGAGTGGGTGGGGTAAAGTTGACAGCTCCCCGTTGTTGATGCCATTTATCGGCAATCCTGGCCTGAAATGCCCATTACCAGCAGACCCAACGCCTATAGACTGCTTCAATGTATTATTTGATGACAATATGTGGACATGCAGTTCTAGTTGGAGAAACGAACAAATATGCAGCAAACAAGATTGCCACACAGCAGCTGAAACCACACAGTCGATTACACAAATGGAAGGAGGTGACAGTCGATGAGATGAAAGTATTTTTCTCCCTAATCATTGCCATGGGAATCACACGGAAAACTGAAATCGATTTGTATTGGTCGACAAAGGAGTGCCTATCGACACCGTTTTTCGGCAAGCGCATGTCGAAGGACAGGTTTTTGTTGTTGATGTCAAGTCTGCATATTGCCGATAACTCTGCAGCTGCAAATGAAGGCGAACCCAGTTACGACCGACTGCACAAACTTCGACCTTTCATACAGATGCTCCAGACTAACTTTTTGAAATATGAACCGGAACAGAATCTCAGCTTCGATGAAGCCACGTGTCCATTTAAAGGTCGTGTTCGATTTAGGTTTTATAACCCCATGAAACCAAACAAATTCGGTAAGAAACTGTACCAGGTGTGCGAGGCTTCGTCTGGGTATTGTGTCGGTTTTGACATTTACCATGGAATTACAGATTGTATCCAGCTTGTCGAGGCACTGGAGTATCCAGCTGATGATGGTTTCTCATCGAATAACTACATGGACTTAACGACCACATCAAATATTGTTATCAGTATGCTTGTACAAACGGGTTTGTTGTCCAAGGGCCATCACGTATTCATGGACAACTACTACAATTCCCCTGAACTTTTCACTGAACTTGAACTCTTGGATACGTATGCGTGTGGAACATTACGGGTTAACAGAAAAGGTGTGCCGAAAGCCCTTTCTTTGGTAAAAAAAATGAAACAAGGCGAAGCAATTTTCTGCCGGAACGGAAATATGTTGGCCATGAAATATCATGACAAACGCGACGTGAACATTCTTACCACTATCCATGAGGCGAAATTCGGTGTGACTGATCGCGTTGACCAGCATACAAATGAGGCAATCATGAAACCTGTGGCCATTATTGACTACATCAAACAGATGGGAGGTGTGGATCTGAGTGACCAGATCATACAGTACTACGACGTACTGCGGAAAACCCTGAAATGGTGGAAAAAGCTTTTCCTCCACCTCTTCAATCTTCTGCTAGTAAACGCGTATGCGCTGTACAGAAAATTTGGTGCCAATCTGAAGAAACTTACTCATCGCGAGTTCCGTACCGCAATAGTGGAGTCCTTGATCGATTCGTCTCCAGATGCGCCTACACCATCACGAGGAGGACGAAAGGCTGACAACGTCGACCGTCTCACAGCCAGACATTTCGCGGCACACATCCCACCACAAGAGGGTGTAAAACGGAAAAATCCTATCCGAGACTGTGTTGTATGCAATGTACGGGTTGGTTTCAAGCGAAAAGGGACCACCATGGAATGTCGCGAGTGTAAGAAGGCCATGTGCATGCCAGTGTGCTTCACAAGGTATCACACAATGAAAAAGTACACGCCTTCTGTTCATGCTGTAAATGGTGACGGTCCTGACAACAGTGGTAGCTCGGACAGTGATTAACTTTACCCTAATTTTATGTTGCTGAAATACAATGCACCATATGAAAAATGGCCAGATTAAGGTTTGTGAAAAGTGTAGCCCCAGATCAGCCTGCGCATCTGCGCAGTCTGATCAGGGCCTTCACTGATCAAAATTTGCTAATGAAACACTTCTGATGCTTCTAATGAACAATTTAGATCATTATCATGCACCGGGAGTGTGGTAGATGATTGGTGGCACTTTTTCTCATGGTGTGTAACAAATCTCAAATTTAGACCCATGGATAAGTATCGGTTAATGCTGATTCTATGCTAAACATCAAACAATCCACATCGTAGGCATGGCAGGGACTTGGATTGATATTTGTAAAATGTTTTATAACGTGGCCATGGATTTATAAATTGTATACTGTTGCCAGATTCCCTTGTTATTTCGATGTTGTTTATTTACCTCAATAGTGTCCCAGATAAACTGAGTATATTAGCTCCCGGTTTATTTTTTTTCTTATTTCTCCACAAAACACAAAACAATAATATTTTGTTCTTTAGAATGAATGGTGAGATAAATTTTAGCAGCTGTGATTTTGTGGAGAAATATGAAAAAAAAATAAAATATTTGTATTACCTGGGGTCCTGACAAAATTATAGTAAGTATTTCATTTTACAAATTAGCTGTCCAGATGCATCTTTCTTTACTGTAGAAAAAATACACAGGGTTGACATGGATTGAAATAATAATAAAAAAGATACAGCCGTTCAAAGTAGGATACCCTTATTCCAACAGCTGATTAGCATTTCCAGGTAAACTTTCACAGCAGTGGCTCACAGGTGGAAGACTCGGACCTATGACACCAAAAAAATGCCTATTAAAAAAATTCCCATTACCCCACCCACTTGGTCTCGTACAGTACTATACGCTATATCAAGGTGAGTATAAATAGCGCTATTATAGAAAGAGCCCTCTTTTTTCCGGCTCGCACAAACACAATAAACATCGATTAAATGTATGAAATATGTCTCTGGCAATCGATAAAGGTATTAGGTGTGTGAATATACTCACTTCAAATCGCTGTCAAGTATTTATTGAGTTATTCGCGTTTTGATTACCCCATCCAAAGCGAAAGTTGCGTGTACGAAAGAATCTCACACAGAATCGGAGGCCGTCCGGCTGGATTATCGGTCATATTTGGCCGATAGCTGATGGCCAGCTCAAACTAAAGTCGTGCACCATGATCATATACATTAGAGACTCCAACCATACAAAGTTCGTCCAATTGTGATCGTTCGCCGATCTAAAAAACACTTTTTTTCTAATTTTATTGACTTTCATTCATGATTCGCGTACTATCAGATTATGTCTTCCGGAAACCCTGAAAAGGGAAAGTCCTCGCGTCTATTTTTAGGTTTAACCAATCAGAGATGTTCTTACATAGACGCTTCGGTGGTTGTATTATGGAAGATAGTGCATTGACCCAGTTCCAGATAATGAACGAAATTATAGAAAAAAGTGTTTCTGGGACGCCTGTGGAATGAGTTTGTACTGTATGGGGCCGTCTGTAATGGCAGTGTCCGACGGTGCTGGATCTTGAAGTGATCTGAATGCAATAATATGTGACTCATGATAAATAATATATTATTCATTATGGTGGTCATTATGGAAGAAATAATACATTTTTGTCATTCGTCGCAGATGATGTCTAATTGACAAATGTTCAGTTATCAAGTAAATATTACCTTTCCATCAATATGTCCAGCTCAGTGTACGTCCTGTCAATTCGAACGGATGTCGATATTACGGCGTCTGCAGACGGATGTGGCTCAGCGGAAGTCCATGTGGTGTCGTTCGCAGAAGGTAGTGAAAAGCTCGCATCCAAGTGGAAGGTGACGTTAATTAATGTTAACCGTGTTGAATTTGTTTGCAGACAGATTAAATGACGAACATTGCATAAAACGGCGTGCCATATTGGTATATAATACTTCATGATGCATCGTAGACTGTAGGACATCTTCAGAATATGGTTCGTCAGCGTTTCCTGCAAAAAAAGGCAGTACTTGTGTATGTAATATGCCCCCATCCCGTTAATTTATACTACATATATTGCATATTTAATTAACTAATTTTTCATTAACGCTCGCTCGAAATTAATGTGAATTATCGGCACGTGTTGCAAATACCCATATAACGATATATATATGTGAACTAAAACTATTGCTTATTATCGCCATTTGTCAATTAATATTAAGATAACATGAATCGGCACGTGTTGCAAATACCCATATAACGATATATATATTATACATACGTCAACATCCATACGCGTTGTCTGCATGTATATGTCGTCTGGCTCGGCATCGTCGTCCTATATAAGGAAACGGGTTTAAAACGGGTTTAAACATGAATTAACGGGACTTATTTGTGACACCATTGTGGATATTAAGCAATCATTTACCTACACACATACCATTACATAGCGACAGGTGGTCATATTGCTAGTTACTTGCACAAGTATTATATCACTGTCATCAATTAGGGAGTAAATACAACTCGATCAATTTTATTTTCTTGATCGGTATTTCCTTGATATTAATTATTCACGGAACAACACATACCTGCGATTCTATCTCTTCCATGTCTACTTCGCTCGCGTTAACAGAGTCAATGGTACATGTCTCGGAGATATCGTACTGTGAAGAAATAATACATCTCTGACTGACTTAAAAAGTAAGTATACCCTGATCACATGTGGTGGTAATCCTACGGACAGGCAAAAGGACGGACGAAATGATGAAAACTATATATACCATTGACATATTTCGACATATCTCAACATACTTTGTATGCCGGGGTATAATAAAGGAATATTATTATTATGACTCTGGTGATCAAAATTCGTCTGGTGAGTTTTATCAAAAGCAATAATAGCATACCTCAACTTCACGATCGGGAATAAGTTCTTGACAAAACTTGCAGACAAAGGTGATGTCCCGGTTTTCCTTAACGGCAAATCGGTACTCATTCAGAGAGATGCCTATAAAAGAAACATTTGTGTTGCAATAATAAAGTATTTAACAGGATGAGCGAAATTTAAGGTTTACACGGTTTTCGATTCCGAGAAAAAGACATTCACATTGTTAAACATTACAATCACAATTGCAATGGACAGACCTGATAAACCTCTATTATAGTCAACTTACCCGTGTTGCAGCGACGATGCTGCCACTCCTCGCAGGTATCGCAGGCAATCGCATGATGATTACTTCTGACCGTACCACTGCACTCAATACAATGATAAATCATGATGTCTATTGTGACGACGTTTGTAACGGGATTCAATATATATCATATTGAGGATTGAGCAATTAAGTCATTAATTGTATCCCCCAGACTACCGTCGGGGGATACTATTGAGGATTGAGCAATTAAGTCATTAATTGTATCCCCCAGACTACCGTCGGGGGATACTATGGATTTGACAGCGCGCCGCGTCCGCGTCCGCGTCCGCCGCAGACACTTCTTGTCCGGAGCATAACTCGAACACCCTTTGGAATATTTTCATGAAACTTCACACATGCATAGACCACGACCCGAAGGTGTGTCGCGCACAAGAATGACAACTCTTGCATAGCTAATTTTTTAGTTATCTCCCTTTTTTTTTTTTGTTTCTCGCACTGATTTCGTGTCCGGAGCATAACTCCACCACCCTTTGGAATATTTTCATGAAACTTCACACATGCATAGACCACGACCCGAAGGTGTGTCGCGCACAAGAATGACAACTCTTGCTTAGCTAATTTTTGAGTTATCTCCCTTTTTTGTTTCGCGCACTGATTGACCATAACTCGACCACCCTTTGGTAATATTTTTATGAAACTTAACACATTCAATTAGACCACGAACCGAAGGTGTGTCGTGCACAAGAATGACAACTCTTGCATAGCTAATTTTTGAGTTATCTCCCTTTTTTTGTTTTCGCTCACTGATTTCCTGTCCGGAGCATAACTCGACCACCCTTTGGAATATTTTCATGAAACTTCACACATGCATAGACCACGACCCGGAGGTGTGTCGCGCACAAGAATGACAACTCTTGCGTAGCTAATTTTTCAGTTATCTCCCTTTTTTGTTTTGCGCACTCTACAAACTGGACAATAATGCATGAAGACCTGTTTTCTCGTCTGCTCTGTATACCTTTTCTCGTGTGCTCTGCCACCTTACCGTATTACCGTAGAGAACAATAGAAACTGGGAGAACCATGTGCTAAGCATGGGCTAGCATGTGCAGATGTCCACTGCTTGACCACTGCTTGACCACTGCTTGACCATTACTGACCAGGTAATTTATACATGTAAATCACTACATTGGGTACTGTGTTGAAAATATTGTGGCATTATGTGGACCTCTGCAGATATATGTAGATAAATATAGGACTATTAAAAAAAAATCTGGTCTCCAATAGCAAGCATTATTATTTTTAAACTTTTTTTTGTCATTTTTTTTTTTTTTTTTTTTCTTATTATTTTTTTTCATTTTTTTTTTCAAATTATTTTTCAATTTGACTGGAAAAAAAATCTGGGCTCCAGTAGCAAGCATTATTATTTTTAAACTTTTTTTTTCCATTTTTTTTTTTCATTTTTTTTTTTTCAAATTATTGTTTTTCAATTTTTGTCCAGTAGCAGAAGGTCGTAAGTGCTATATACAGACTATTCACCTGTACATGTGCTAGCATGTGCAACTGACCACTGACCACTGACCACTGACCACTTACAGGTAATTTATACAGGTAAATGATTATATTACATTTCCGTAAACTGTGTTGAAAATATTGTGGCATTATGTGGACCTGTGCAGATATATGTAGATAAATATAGGACTATTAAAAAAAATTCTGGGCTCCAGTAGCAAGCATTATTATTTTTAATTTTTAAACTTTTTTTCCATTTTTTTTTTTCATTTTTTTTTCAAATTCTTTTTCAATTTTTGTCTAGTAGCATAAGGTCGTAAGTGCTATATACAGACTATTATCATATAATAAAACAATTATTGACTAGTGAGCCATAGAATATAATCTGATATTCTATGGTTCACTAGTCAATAATTGTATAATATGTTCGGGCCAGTGAAAATTGCTTTCGGACCCAGGCTCGAGGTCAAGGCGGGACAAGGCGAGGCATCTGATTCCGCGGAATTCTTGTTTACTTATCTCCCTTTGTTGTTTCGTGCTCTGATTTTGTATCCAGAGCATAACTCGAACACGCATATACGCATTGCTCTAATGGTCCTCTACCGCCCTGTGCCAAATCCACGTTCGTTCTGCCCCCGTCAAGCCCAGGTCAAGGTCACATACTTAGTGCTTCATAAAAACATTAACGCTTGGGTAAATATCTTATACTTTCTGTTTTCTTTCATGGATCATGGATCATCTTCATATTTCATATACGCATTGCTCTAATGGTCCTCTACTGCCCTGTGCCAAATCCACGTTCGTCCTGCCCCACCAATCCCAGGGTCAAGGTCACATACTTGGTGCTTCAAAAACTTTAACGCTCAGGTAAATATCTTATAATTTTTATTTCCATTCACGGATCAACTTCATATTTCATATACGCGTTGCTCTAATGGTCGTCTACCGCCCTGTGCCAAATCCACGTTCGTCCTGCCCCCAGCCAAGCCCAGGGTCAAGGTCACATACTTAGTGCTTCAAAAACTTTAACGCTCGGGTAAATATCTTATAATTTCTGTTTTCTTTCATGGATCATCTTCATATTTCATATACGCATTGCTCTAATGGTCCTCTACCGCCCTGTGCCAAATCCACGTTCGTCCTGCCCCCGCCAAGCCCAGGGTCAAGGTCACATACTTAGTGCTTCAAAAACTTTAACGCTCGGGTAAATATCTTATAATTTCTGTTTTCTTTCATGGATCATCTTCATATTTCATATACGCATTGCTCTAATGGTCCTCTACCGCCCTGTGCCAAATCCACGTTCGTCCTGCCCCCGCCAATCCCAGGGTCAAGGTCACATACTTGGTGCTCTTCAAAAACTTTAATGCTCAGGTAAATATCTTATAATTTTTCTTTCCATTCACGGATCAACTTCATATTTCATATATGCGTTGCTCTAATGGTCCTCTACCGCCCTGTGCCAAATCCACGTTCGTCCCGCCCCCGAAGCCAAGAACCCAGGGATTTAACATCATATACTTAGTGCTTCAAAAACTTTAACGCTCAGGTAAATATCTTATAATTTCTGTTTTATTTCACGGATCAGCTTCATATTTCATATATGCATTGCTCTAATGTCCTCTACCGCCCTGTGCCAAATCCACGTTTGTCCTGCCCCCCCCCCGCCCCGCCAAGCCCAGGGTGAAGGTCACATACTTGGTGCTTCAAAAACTTTAACGCTCAGGTAAAAGAAAATTTTGACTTGCAATTTGGCCTCATTATTAGGCAAAGTCAGATACCTAAAGCGATGGGGACATCCGTGTTCTAATGAACACATTTTTCTAGTTTCCTATTAAAACTTCACACATGCATAGAAGACGACCCAAAGGTGTGTCGCACGTAAGAATGACAACTCTTGCGTCGTTAATTTCTTAGTTATCTCCCTTTGTTGTTTCGTGCACTGATTTCGTGTCTGGAGCATAACTCGAACACCCTTTGGAATATTTTCATGAAACTTCACACATGCATAGACCACGACCCTAAAGGTGTGTCCCGCAAGAATGACAACTCTTGCATCACTAATTCTTTAGTTATCTCCCTTTGTTTTTCCGTCACTGATTTTGTCTCCGGAGCATAACTCGAACACCCTTTTTTCAAACTACTTGTGTATCTGGGGAGGGGGATACACATGCGCTTGTCGACAAGCGTCCATTTCTAGTTTTAATACATTAACAATTTAACTTTATTGGATTAAAATGCCGCCAGTATCGTTCGAAATGCATTTCATTAATTAACAGCTTAGCTTTATGTATTTAATTTGCCGCGAACATCGCTCATAGTATAAACATCAAAAGGAGCAATTAGTAGTTTAAACAATTTCATTAATTAACAGCTTAGCTCATAGTATAAACATCAAAAGGAGCAATTAGTAGTTTAAACAATTTCATTAATTAACAGCTTAGCTTTATGTATTTACTTTGCGGCGAACATCGTTTTACCTTAATTATTACTTCAAAAACACACTTGTAGTATACACATCAAAAGGAGCAATTAGTAGTTTAAACATTTTAGCCGCAATACTATCCCACCCATCGATAATTGGATTAATCCTGCTATGCAATCAATAAAAAAATAATTAACCATCATCCTAGTGACAACGCGTAACGATTTGCACGAAAATTATGAAAAATATTGGAACGATTACGGATAAAATACGGTAATATAACACAATTTTTTATTTTTTTATTAAATTATATTATTTATAATTATTATTCATTATACTACATTATACTGGCTATATACTATCCAAAACTCTGAAAAATACATAAAATACAAATTATACCTCATTTTTGGGCGGGGGGCCGTTTTGACCAAATATGGGCCGTTTTGACCATTTATTTTGGACGGGGGGGCCGTTTTGACCAAATCCGGGCCGTTTTGATTGTAATCCCATTGCAAAGTATGGTCATGACGCCAGTTTTCGGGGTAGTCGGAATTAAAGTCACCTAATTGACCTTGAAACTTCTCATCAGGAGCCTATTTCACCAACATTGCAAAGTATGGTCATGACGCCAGTTTTCGGGGTAGTCGGAATTAAAGTCACCTAATTGACCTTGAAACTTCTCATCAGGAGCCTATTTCACCAACATTGCAAAGTATGGTCATGACGCCAGTTTTCGGGGTAGTCGGAGTTTTCGGGGTATTCACATATTTTGTAATTTGTAGACATGTGTGCAGCCGCGATGTGCTTTACGTCACGTAATTAAGATAAGCATGACATTACCTATAGTAAGTTCTTAAAAAATGCCACCAAATCCAGTGTTTGGACCAAATACTGGTATGTTTTTGCCATTTAGGTCATTTTGTTCACTGTTCGTGATTTTATGCGTCCGCCATTAATCTGCTCTTTAATATTGTTAAGATCATAATCAAGAGAAAAGTTTCTAGTTTTCCTTCACTGTGCCTCATTCATCTGCGTGATGACCTTATAGCCAATGAAAACTCGAGACGAATTAGCAAATTTATTGACACATTCGGAACATACCCCGAAAACTCCAACCATAAGTCAGTATTCAAGATGGCTGACTCATGTGTGCTAAACGAGCTGACGCAAATTTTAATCTAACAACAATCTTATTGTGAAGGCAAGAAACATTGAAAGAAATGTTTATCATTCTATTGAACTAACAATTTAGCTCATATGTTATGTTTGATAAAAACCGCTAGTTGATGAACTTGTTAATACCCCGAAAACTAGACCCCCCCCACCCCCCCCGTCCGGAATTTTCTTAAACCGCATTTGTCTCTAATCACGGGAAACTTTCACGGTCAGTTTCCCCGGACATCTTTTGCAGAAGACACCTATCTGTCAAATGGAGAAAAATATTCCACATCACCCTTGGTCATGTAAGGTTTACAGGGATCCTCCAGATTATCGGACAAAAATGGCAGTTTATTTACGATATGTTTCTTAAAATAGCAGCTATGGGCATACTATTTTCACAGAACAATCTTCGGTTCTTGCTGTCTCAATGCATGTAAACTATTTAGCAAAATATGCCATCTTTCTCACTTAAAATTGGGTCAGATCATCAGTGGTAAGATTGCCCCAAAATTAACATCGACACTCAGTTATCCGGACAAACGTATAGACTAATCGTCTTATAACTTCTATTCTCATGTGAAATCATAATTGTATCGCCTGTAAACCAGTGTAAATTGTGTATTTCTGCAGAAAAATCAGTTACCCTTCGTTTCTTGGAAGACACCGTATTTATAGCATGTATTGTCTTTATAGAACAATGACGTAATTGGGCGCACTCGATTGAGCCCCCGCATGACTTTTGTCGTTGTAATCAAAGTAATGAAATTGTGGACGGAGTTGGGAATGTGTTCAGCAAATTTTACTAAAAAAAATGTTTTACCATGCCGACATATTCTTCACACTGGCATGGAAACAGCATGCACATGCGTGACTCAAATGCATTCGTTGCAAAATAGGATCAAAAGAATGCGCTTAATTAACAGGTATTTTTATTTGTCTGATAAACTGATTGTCCGGATAATTGGTATGACCCCTGTACACAGATGTAGATATAAACTCTGTGTTTTTAATAGAATTTATTGTTCTGTTGATTATAAAAATGCTCAGAATAATAGTCTACAGTTTGTAGATTGTTATAATCTTGTTGTTGGTATAAATCCGTCCTGTAGTGTGCACCATAATGAATATGGTAAAATAGCATGTACCACAAATGAAAATTAAATGTTATCTGAAATAATCTTGCATTATGAGTATTAGCCTTGTGATAATATTATTTGCATTTATGACTGGCAAAGGAAATGGTGGAAAAATTGTTTACTGTACACTCGTCTGATAATTTAGATAACCATTTTTTACTCTGATCCGATGGTGCGCCACACTACAGGATGAGAATAACCCAACAACAAAAATCCAGAGTCTAAGGTCACAGTCTATTTTTTTCTATAAGCGCCTGGGTGATACGTTAACAAAATGGACGACATGGAAACAAGCAGGACTTTTAGATAAATCTGGTTTCACAGCACTTTTACGATAAGTTTATTGTTTTAAAAAAGTTTTGAATAATTGTTTTTGTATGCTTATAGCTCTAGTAACTGGCCAACTAAGGCTTATTATTCAGAACCTAGGTATATCCACTTTGAGGGAGTAACCATTTATTTTTCCTGAAATGCATTATTTCATATAGAACTAAGAAATGCATATAGTTCATGATTAAAAGTATGCATAATTATTGTACTGAATTTGGCTGTGATAATGTAATAAATTCAGTATAATAACAATTAATAAATTTATCCTAAAATTGAAAATTTCTCCCTCAAAGTATTTGCTGGAAAAGTATACTTTGCAATGTTGGTGAAATGGGCTACTGGTCTGTGCCCTACAACTTTTTGCACATTTGAGTGACATTCCTTGATCACTCGTACAATAAAGAAGTGTTGCTGCCCAGATGCATCAAATATAATTATGATGAAGTCCAGATTCACCTAGAAATCAACATATATCACATTTTATGCATCATTTGCGAACAGACCCTCGTCAGATTTTAAGGAACTATGTAGAAAAATCACAAAATAGGCGGTACTGGTAAATCACAATTGTATGTAACTGTAACTTAGAAAACCGTGGGATACAACTTAAAATACCTTTTTAAAATAATTTTCAATTAACACTTCTTAGAATATGCTTATTCATTTGTTTTCTAGGGCATATATGGCAAGAAATCATGGCAGATTCCCTGGTAGGCATGTTTGTAGACTAGTCTACATGGGGTACAAGGTCTACCCATACTACAATTGCCTATGTAATGTTAAACAATATAACGTGTATATTAATGCAATTTTGCCCATTGAAATTCTTGAAAATCTTCTCCAAAGCCGTGGCGATTTCGAGATACCACTTTACAATAGTAACCTGTCATGACCTAACTGCACATATTCCACTTTATAGGCAACAGGTTGTAGTGCAATGTAATGAAATGTAATTAGAGTTATGCACTCAGAACAAGTCATGACATTGACTTCTCAAAATGGCTCCAGTGATTCAGACTGACAGAACCATGCTTTGTAATTCTTTTTCTATAATGATGTTTAGTTATAATGATGTTTATGACTGGACAAAAGTGTGAATAGCTGAAATACAACATTTTGAAGGTAGTTTAACAATTTTGATTAAAAACTTACATGCCCAATACAATGGCGATGTGGAACATTTTTCTCCATTTGACAGATGGGTGTCTTCTTCAAAAAATTCTGGGAAACTGACCGTGAAAATGTCTGATTAGTGACGTATGGGGTTTATGAACATTCCTGATGCGGAGGTAATCCTGACAAATGGTTACGCTACTGTATACTCCGAGATTGTCCCACAGATAATCACTCTTCCCAAAACTTATGTAATTCGATGACAAATTTCAATTTGGCGGGGGAGTATGTCATGGTATGGATCTAGTAACTCAGGAGAGAAGATATGTGTCTGTGCACGGTTAGCTCAGTAAGTAGAGCAACCGCCTTATAAGCGGAGGTGCCAGGTTCGAGTCCCGGGTCGGGTGCATATTATTCTCTTCCTGTTACATAGTTGATTCCAATTAATGCATTCTGGAAATGATTGTGAAAATGTACTCCAATGACGCCAGCATAATTAGAAACCTGAATTCAGTTCTGAGGATATAAATTATTTTTGCACTCAATTTACTAGTCTTGAGCTTGTCAACATAATACTCCATCAACGTTGCTTGAAAAGAGTTGTTTAGCGAGACACACCTCAGCAATCATCAAATTTAAAAGGCAATCCGGCTATGTACAGGTCCAGATTTCAGTTCTTTGGTCTGACGAAGAGCAGTTGCTCCTTCACTGTCATCTGTAGCTGATGATAAAGGTGAACAGAGTGTTTTTTTCTTGCAAAAGTTAATTAATTTAACTACATGTAACACGGACACGGATGCCCCCACCTGTAGCCTTGATAGTAAAAGGGCATTGTTATTACGAAGCTAATCCCTAGACAGACATTATGGGCAAATATTATTGAAATTGGTGAAGGAGTTAAAGGTACATGCCCACTCAGGAGGCACAAAATGTTATTTATATCTGAGACATTTTCTGGCAAAATAAATATTCATTTACCATTACACCACGTATCGATTGGCATTATTATACATTTTATATCAGACGTAACTTTCCACACTGATATCAGGGGCGATAACCGTGTTTCCTTAAAATGTTACTATTTACATTACTATTTACACTCTGTATTGATTTTCTGATGTTCAATTATTATACTTTATAATCTGTAGAAAATAATATTTTTTTAGAAGACGCATTTTATTAGTGTAAGTATTTCACATATTTGCATACGAAAATAGTATGATACCAACGCGCATCACTCATCAATAAAATAAATATTACTAAATGATTATACCTTGTAATCTTGGGTAAAAACAATATAATCCCCCCCCCTCCACACCCCCCCCCCCCCCCCCCTTTGCTTAATGCAAATTATTATGGGCAGACAAATGGATGGGATGGACGGAAATACAAAAACTATATACCCTCAAAATATTTTGTATTAAAATTATTGGAAACGCAAAAATGTGCTAAAACAATAATATAATCCAAAGCGCAACTTTTAACCATAAATGGAAGAAATGAATTAAATTTTTCCCCATTTATGTTTAATACATGTAGTTGTGCCTTGGATAGTGTATTATTGTTTTAGCACATTTTGGTGTCTTTTCATTATTTATTTGACAACGCCACGAGTCGTTCATACGGAGCCCCGCAGGGGATGTAGAATTCTTTTTTTCTATTAATTTATTTCCACGAAATAACAATTTGTTCCCTCAATTTAACAATTCGTTCGCACGAATTAACAATTCGTTCCCACGAATTAACAATTCGTTTCTTCAATTTAACAATTCATTCCCACGAAATAACAATTTGTTCAAGTGGAATTGTTATATCGTGGGAACGAATTGTTAATTCGAGGGAACGATTTGTTAATTCGAGGGAAGGAATTGTTAAATTGAGGGAACAAATTTTCATTTCGCAGAGCTGCCAACTGTTCCGATTTTTCCGTATTTGTTCCGGAAAATACGTTAGAAATACGGAAGTACGGATAACAATTACAAAGTACGATTTTAAAAAAAATCAGCACGGGAATATCTGGAAATAATAATTTCGTTTCACAATTCTGCCAATAAATCCTATTTTTTTATTTACCCGTAATCATACTCGCCTAGTCGCTTACCATTTTGATTCTTGTTGTGTAGTAATAGTAGTTTCAAGCGCTCAGCGATATTGATTTCTTCATCACGTAAATTCATAAAATGTCTGCTCCAAAGCGTAGTGCCAAAGCGTGCAGCCAACAAATTTTGGTCTTTTTTATCGAAAGAAGTTAGGAGAACACAGATGTTCATCACTGATTACAGCGAGACATGGCCCTATTTGGTCCTGTCAAGGTGCGGTGATGAATTTGCGCCTTGCAAGCAGTGGAATTGTGATTTTTCAGTTGGTCATGGTGGCCAAGACAAGGCTCTAAAAAATTACTTTATGCATATATTAAAGTGAGTACTGATTTGTGTTCCGGAAAACATATGTTGTGTTCCGGAAAATAGCCCCTTTTTCTCTCCATGTTCCTCATGTGACCGACATGGGGTTGGCAGCCCTGATTTCGTGGGAACGAATTGTTAATTCGAGGGAACAAATTGTTTGTTAAATTGAGGGAACAAATTGTTATTATCGTGGGAACGAATTAGTAAAAAAGAAATCCATGTCCCCTGCGGGGCTCCGTACGTTCACCTGTAGCTGCTGCTGCCGTTGTAGACACATACCTTGTCTCTGGATTGCCAAGCTGTTGGTCATCGTAAACTCTGGACGACGTTTGTTTCTTTTCAGATTTTTTCTTTCCCATGAAGAAATTCTTTATCCGAGACATCCTAGAAAAGGAAGAAAGTTAAAATGTTGTAAAAGGTACGTGTACATTTGTACACCACCGCCTGTGCTAATCTTGCCAATATTTGTGAATTTAATTATTACAAAATACTTGAATATTGTGCTTGAAAGCAATCAGCTTGATTGGTCAGGCACC
This sequence comes from Conchocele bisecta, assembly GCA_029237695.1. Classification (NCBI taxonomy): domain Eukaryota; kingdom Metazoa; phylum Mollusca; class Bivalvia; order Lucinida; family Thyasiridae; genus Conchocele; species Conchocele bisecta. The sequence goes on along the minus strand of CM055280.1, from coordinate 4,757,369 downwards.
GCAAATCAAACTGCTTGATTGCAAGTTGATATTGCCAATAGATGTTCAGAAACGTTGGTATCTGGGCAAGATTAACGCAGGCAGCAGTGAATATATGGTGTATAATATTTATGGTATATATGTTCTTGACTAGGGTACTACGGTAAATGGTATATTAGATGGCTGCGGCCTGCATGTCGCGCCCGCCGAGGATTTAATAGTGCATGTATACTGAAAAACTTTAACCAAAAACATTAACCCGGGTACGGAAAACAATGTGCCGACTATCGCGCTGTCCACAAGCGGGTGCGACAAAAATAGTGTCCGCTAATTCTGCGCACCTAAGGCTTTTAACACAAATTTAAATGTCATTACCAATACCATGCCCATATTCAGTTCAAATTCCCTGAACACTCAAGGAAGTTCAAAGAAGTCTGTACAGGTTAAATGTTCCAATGTTCAGACATCAGTAAATTAGTGTTTGCAAATTCATATTTTTCTGATTATTCTGCGCATCTCAGAAGACAACGAAGCACGCCTGGTGGTACTTTAGTTTAGCGAAAATCAAGAAAATCACCTGAAACAGCATCTGAGCCAACATCGCAGCGAGCCAGCCACCTTACTTCCTGAAAATGAAATTAAACATATTGAAAACGTTTCACAGGAAACGGTCTTTGAGCAGACTTCGGAACGGCTCCTGTCACTTAAAGAAACTAAATCTAAACTAACAGTTTATGAGAAAACTTTGCGGAAATCCGCCTCATTTCCTGAACGTGAAATAAAAAAACATTTAGAAAGAGCTTCACCGGAAACAGTCATGCCACTACCTAAAACTGTAATAAAACATACAGAAAAACATCCTCCTGAATTGAATAGACAAGATTATAATAGACTTAAACGATATGATGAAATTGTTCCTGAAAAGCTTAATGTAATTTTATCAGAAGAAATGAGCATATATGAAACAAATGAAGACGACTCGGGGAGCATATTTCAGTGGAAATAAGGGTACGGTTGAAGAACACGATTACCCATTGGTTCCGGTACTTTCTGAAGGAAATGCACTACATAGTAAATTGCCAAGGGAGGAGGAGATGCACAGATATAAGCCAACTTCCAAGTCATTTCTCAAGGCAAACTAAAGCCACTCTCTGAGGCCAGTGACATGCCAGTAGGTATATACAGATCTCCAGATAAGTTTTGTATCTAGAGAGTATTATGCCCCCATATTTGAAATTAAATGCGTATTTTACTTTTACGTATGTATTATTGATTTTCTTTATTGTATCCCCCGGACTCCGTCGGGGGATACTATGGATTTGACAGCGCGCCGCGTCCGCGTCCTCGTCCGCGGTCCGCGTCCGCGTACGCGTCCGCCGCAGACACTTCTTGTCCGGAGCATAACTCGAACACCCTTTGGAATATTTTCATGAAACTTCACACATGCATAGACCACGACCCGAAGGTGTGTCGCGCAACAAAGAATGACAACTCTTGCATAGCTAATTTTTTGAGTTATCTCCCTTTTTTGTTTCTCGCACTGATTTCGTGTCCGGAGCATAACTCCACCACCCTTTCGAATAATTTCATGAAACTTCACACATGCATAGACCACGACCCGAAGGTGTGTCGCGCACAAGAATGACAACTCTTGCATAGCTAATTTTTAGTTATCTCCCTTTTTTGTTTCGCGCACTGATTGACCATAACTCGACCACCCTTTGGAATATTTTTATGAAACTTAACACATTCAATTAGACCACGAACCGAAGGTGTGTCGTGCACAAGAATGACAACTCTTGCATAGCAATTTTTGAGTTATCTCCCTTTTTTGTTTTCGCTCACTGATTTCCTGTCCGGAGCATAACTCGCCACCACCCTTTGGAATATTTTCATGAAACTTCACACATGCATAGACCACGACCCGGAGGTGTGTCGCGCACAAGAATGACAACTCTTGCGTAGCTAATTTTTCAGTTATCTCCCTTTTTTGTTTTGCGCACTCTACAAACTGGACAATAATGCATGAAGACCTGTTTTCTTTCTCGTCTGCTCTGTACACCTTTTCTCGTGTGCTCTGTACACCTTACCTGTAGAGAGAACAATAGAAACTGGGAGAACCATGTGCTAGCATGGGCTAGCATGTGCAGATGTCCAGTGCTTGACCACTGCTGACCAGGTAATTTATACAGGTAAATTACTACATTGGGTACTGTGTTGAAAATATTGTGGCATTATGTGGACCTGTGCAGATATATGTAGATAAATATAGGACTATTAAAAAAAATTCTGGGCTCCAGTAGCAAGCATTATTATTTTTAATTTTTAAACTTTTTTTCCATTTTTTTTTTCATTTTTTTTTTTCAAATTCTTTTTCAATTTTTGTCTAGTAGCATAAGGTCGTAAGTGCTATATACAGACTATTATCATATAATAAAACAATTATTGACTAGTGAGCCGTAGAATATAATCTGATATTCTATGGTTCACTAGTCAATAATTGTATAATATGTTCGGTGGGCCAGTGAAAATTGCTTTCTGGCCCAGGCTCGAGGTCAAGGCGGGACAAGGCGAGGCATCTGATTCCGCGGAATTCTTGTTTACTTATCTCCCTTTGTTGTTTCGTGCTCTGATTTTGTATCCAGAGCATAACTCGAACACGCATATACGCATTGCTCTAATGGTCCTCTACCGCCCTGTGCCAAATCCACGTTCGTTTCTGCCCCCCCGTCAAGCCCAGGGTCAAGGTCACATACTTAGTGCTTCAAAAACATTAACGCTTGGGTAAATATCTTATACTTTCTGTTTTCTTTCATGGATCATGGATCATCTTCATATTTCATATACGCATTGCTCTAATGGTCCTCTACCGCCCTGTGCCAAATCCACGTTCGTCCTGCCCCACCAATCCCAGGGTCAAGGTCACATACTTGGTGCTTCAAAAACTTTAACGCTCGGGTAAATATCTTATAATTTTTATTTCCATTCACTGATCAACTTCATATTTCATATACGCATTGCTCTAATGGTCGTCTACCGCCCTGTGCCAAATCCACGTTCGTCCTGCCCCGCCAAGCCCAGGGTCAAGGTCACATACTTAGTGCTTCAAAAACTTTAACGCTCGGGTAAATATCTTATAATTTCTGTTTTCTTTCATGGATCATCTTCATATTTCATATACGCATTGCTCTAATGGTCCTCTACCGCCCTGTGCCAAATCCACGTTCGTCCTGCCCCCGCCAATCCCAGGGTCAAGGTCACATACTTGGTGCTTCAAAAACTTTAATTCTCAGGTATATCTTATAATTTTTCTTTCCATTCACGGATCAACTTCATATTTCATATATGCGTTGCTCTAATGGTCCTCTACCGCCCTGTGCCAAATCCACGTTCGTCCCGCCCCCGCCAAGCCCAGGGTTTAACATCATATACTTAGTGCTTCAAAAACTTTAACGCTCCGGTAAATATCTTATAATTTCTGTTTTCTTTCACGGATCAGCTTCATATTCATATATGCATTGCTCTAATGGTCCTCTACCGCCCTGTGCCAATCCACGTTTGTCCTGCCCCCGCCAAGCCCAGGGTGAAGGTCACATACTTGGTGCTTCAAAAACTTTAACGCTCAGGTAAAAGAAAATTTTGACTTGCAATTTGGCCTCATTTATTATCAAAGCGATATGTGGGACATCCGTGTTCTATGAACACATTTTCTAGTTTATTAAACTTCACACATGCATAGAAGACGACCCAAAGGTGTGTCGCACGTAAGAATGACAACTCTTGCGTCGTTAATCTTAGTTATCTCCCTTTGTTGTTTCGTGCACTGATTTCGTGTCTGGAGCATAACTCGAACACCCTTTGGAATATTTTCATGAAACTTCACACATGCATAGACCACGACCCTAAAGGTGTGTCCCGCAAGAATGACAACTCTTGCATCACTAATTCTTTAGTTATCTCCCTTTGTTTTTCCGTCACTGATTTTGTCTCCGGAGCATAACTCGAACACCCTTTTTTCAAACTACTTGTGTATCTGGGGAGGGGGATACACATGCGCTTGTCGACAAGCGTCCATTTCTAGTTATTAAATAGGGAACAAATGATAAGAAATTAAACAAATTGAAAAATTCACTTATTTGAGCTGCAAAAAGCAAACAGTTGCAGCTCAACTGAGTAAATTTTTAACTTTATTACCAGTATTTTCACTACTCAATTTGAAAATCAATGCGTATTTTCGCATTGCAGTGAGTATTTTGTTCTTCCATTTTGGATAATCAATGCGTGTTCTGCTAAAATAAGTGCGTAACAAACGCCTTATCAAGAGCACTGAGTATAGATACTGTATTTCCCCAAGTATTTGGACAACCATTTATTTGGGGAAACATATAAAAGTATATGGTTTCCAAACAACAGTGAGCGTGTCATTATTTAGGGTTAGTATGGGACTATTTAATAGGGATTTCCCAAAACAAATTTTGTCCAAATATTTAGGGTTAATACGATAAGTGTTTGTGACTTTGGTGCTTTGTTTTGCTACACCTCGTGTCTGAACACCCAAGGTCAAGGTCACTGAGGACTTATGTTCATATTACATGTATGATCAAGGCTGCAATGACGGCTGTAGCTTAATGATAATCAGCCGTTTTTACACTAGTGCATATATATTATGATTTTTATTCAACCGTTTTAACAAAACGGTACGTATTATGTTTTACCACGAGGCGGGCGGGTTGGTGGGCGGTGGACAGAAAAACTGCATAGTTTGTGTACACAACTCCACCGAAACCGATCAGTCAATCGATCTGAAACTATACACACATCTTCTACACATATAACCTTGGTGTTTTTAAGGTCAAGGTCAAATGACTTAGAAGTTTACGTTAAAGTTTTTGTCAAAATTTGCGTTAATGTTTTCACATTTGACATACCTACAATCTCTGTAACTGTAAGTCAGATTTGCTGGAAACTTTGTAGGGATGGATTGTGGCTGAGGGGTTAGAACACCTGACTTCCAATCCGGAGGTTGTGGGTTCAAACCTCGCCTAGGGCATCAAAAATACTTTCATAGTATTTCCATCCCACTAGTCTGTCGGACGAGACTTTAAACTGTGGTCTATATTTTAAACTCTATATGACCTTATCTGTTGGTGGGATGTTAAACCCTTTCACTTTTTTAGCTCACCTGAGCAAAGCTCATGTGAGCTATTGTTACCGCAATGTGTCCGTCCGGCGTCCGTCCGTGAACATTTTCAAACGTCTTCTCCTCGGTAACCATTGGGCCTATAGTCACCAAACTTCATGGTCATGGTCCTTAGGTAGGGGGATTACAAAATGACGTCATTACGTAATCCAAGATGGCCGCCATCTAAAAATAGCACAAATTCTTCAAAAAATCTTCTTCTCAAGAACCGCCAACTGGATTTCGACAAAACTTGGTAGGAATAATCGATGTACAATGCTCTTTCAAGTTGTTAAAATGGTGACCCCGGGGTCCAAATGGGCGTGGCCCGTGGGGTCAAATTGGGGTCAAATTTTATTTTTAACCGAAAGTGGTCATGTCTGCATCAAATCGAAGCTATCAAAGAGGCGATCAGTCTGGTACATTTTTTTGTCGAAATTGGATGGTCATGTCATCCAAGATGGCCGCCAAAAGGTCAAAAGGTCATTCTTTTATTTTATTTCAAAATTCTTCCTCACACGAACCGCTTGGCCCATGGTGGCCAAACTTCACAGTTATGGTCCATGGGTGAAGCCTTTTCAGATTTGTTAAAACGGAGGTTGTTGCTAATCCAAGATTAGCCGGATTTCGACAAAACTTGGTAGGAATGATCGATGCATAATGCTCTTTCAAAGTTGTTAAAATGGTGACCCCGGGGTCAAAAATGGGTGTGGCCCGTGTGGTCAAATTTTATTTTTGACCGAATATGGTCATGTCTATATCAAATTGAAGGTATCGGAGAGGCTATTGCTCTGGTACATTTTTTGTCGAAATTGGATGGTCATGTCATCCAACATGGCCGCCGAAAGGTCAGAAGGTTCTTTTATTAGAGATTTCAAAATTTTCGCTGATCCAAGATGGCCGCTATCTAAAAATAGCAGAAATTCTTAAAAAGAATTCATCTCGTGAACCGCCAGCCGGATTTCGACGAAACTTGTTTGCAATGATCGATGTAGAATGCTCTTTCAAAGGTGTTAAAATGTTGACCCCGGGGTCAAAAATGGAGTGGCCCTTGGGGTCAAATTGGGGTCAAATTTTATTTTTGCTCATGTCATATATCAAATTGAAGGTATCGATGAGGCGATTGCTCTGGTGCAATATTTGTCGGAATCGGATGATTATGTCATCCATGATGGCCGCCAAAAGGTCCATTTATTCGAGATTTTGAACATCTTTTTCTCAGGAACCACATGGCCGATGCTGGCCAAACTTCATAGTAAGTTAAGATCCTTGGGTGAAGCATTTTCAGATTTGGTAAAATGAGTCATCGCTTAATCCAAGATGACCGCCATCTAAAAATAGCACAATTTTTTTAAAACACATATGAACTCAATGTCACATTCTCCTCTGGTGTTCATGGAGCCAGGTGAGCGAATTAGGGCCATTATGGCCCTCTTCTTTGAACTTTGTATGCTTATTGGGCATCATCCATATATTCATTCTGTGCCCCACTCATGTGCCCCCTGTGCCCCAAGGTCAATGCCAAATGACTTAGAAGTTTGGGTTATTATAAAATCTCCACAACACTTACTCCGATTTACTTCCAACGTCCAATACTTCTTATTCATCATCCATATTTTCTTTATATAGCCTGCCCATGTGGTCCACATGTCCAAGGTCAAGGTCAAATGTCTCTGAAAATTTGTGTTAAATTTTTAACATACCTTATATCTCCACAACACTCCGATTTTCTTCAAATTTCAAAAAATTCTTTATTATCATCCATATTTTCATTCTATAGCCCACATATGCGGACCACATGCCCAAGATCAAGGTCAAATTTGCGTTAAAGATTTTACATACCTTATATCTCCACAACCCTTAATTCAAATAAATACACTCCAAGACCATCAAATGCCTCGGCGGCCGCGGCCATCTAGTAATGAACTAATGCACAAGTGATTTGATCTTTCCGTTAAACAAGCGAGTGAGTGTAGCAAAAGTTTTATTTAGCTGAAGCATCCAATCACGAGCACATTACTTCACGATGATTGGCTCACCTGATTAAAACACATTTTTATACACCCACATACGAAGTATGTCGAGCGGTATATAGTTTTCATAATTCCGTTTGTCCGTCCGTCTGCGTTACCGTTTTTGGGTACCCATTATCTCTAACGGTAAGTCGGATTGACCTCAAACTACATAGATTTCCTTATGATCATCCATATTTTCATTCCATACCACGCATGCGGCCTTCATGTTCAAGGTCAAGTTACTTAGAAATTTGCGTTAAAGTTTTCGGGTACCCATTATCTCTGCAACGGTAAGTCGGATGGACTTCAATCTTCATATACTTCCTTACCATCATTCATGTTTTCATTCCATACCACACCCATATGGCTTTCATGTCCATGGTCAAATCACTTACAAATTTGCATCCGTAAGATTTGCGTTAAGATTTTCTGATACCCATTACCGGTATCTCTGCAACAGTAAATCGGATTGACTTCAAACTCCATATACTTCCTTACCATCATCCATATTTTCATACCATACCACACCCATGAGGCCTTCATGTCCAAGCTCAAGGTCAAATTAATTAGAAATATTTCCGTTTCAGTTTTTATTTGTCGGTCCAGGCGGCATGCCGGGGGTATACGTGAGCCCATGCTCACATTCTCTAGTCTTTCATGTTACACGTTATTTTCTCAAATCAAAGAATCAAGTGTAAAAAAATATGGGTGGTAATGATGCAACCAACCAGCCAACCAATCAAGTAGTCTTATCACCCAATCAAACAACCAGCCAACCAATCAATTAGTCTATCACCCAATCAAACAACCAGCCAAACCATTCAATCAACCAACCACTCAACTGATCAACCAACCCACCAATCCAATCAACTAACCCAACGTACCAACCTATCAACCAACCACTCAACTGACCAACCAACCGACCAAACCAATCAACTAACCCAACGTACCAACCTATTAACCAACCACTTAACTGACCGACCAATCCACCAAATCAATCAACTAACCCAACATATCAACCAAGTCAATCAACTAACCAATGAAACGACCGGCCGACCCACCAACCAATCAGTCAACCAACCAATTGTACTACAAACCCACCATACAATCAACCAATCAATCAATCAGGAGGAGGACCATCTGACAGACCACGCATTGGACAAGTTCTGCAAGATCTTCCTCAGGCGATGCGAAGCTCAGACGAGAATATATTAATATTGCTGCTCAATCAGGTAACAATTCCAACTTCAAATCATTTACACGATTCTGAGCATTTTCATTGGTCGCAAACGGCCACAACTGAGCATATGGCTAGAGTTTATATGTGAATAGACCCCATCGAAATTTCAAATGCAAAAAACATGAAACGCAACTTCCAGGTTACAACGAATTGAAAAACTGACGTTTCATTGGTCGAACGGCATCACATGACGTTACCAAATAACGTCAGTGGAGTGACCTCACGGAAACAAGTCCACGTTATTTTCAATGAAAACAATGTCATAATGGCTCATTCTGTAGCCAAAAACGTTACCTGATAAATAGAATAATCATGCTAGTGTCTTTTTATATCAAGTTTATCAGGCTCCGCTCGGAAACGGTAAGCCTCGGAATTCCTGCTCGTTTCCTAGCCTCTCTGGTTATCTTCTCTTAACTTGATCTTGAACTTCACACCGGATATTCAATACCAAATATGAGTGGATTGGCAAGTTGCTATTTTTCCAGAGTGTAAAAGTTTTTAGCACACCGCTCATATACCTTTAAATCTTTGAAGTTTTAACTTTAATATGTAATACCTAATTTTCGCATCCGTTTTACGTTTTTTATCACCCTGGTGCTTATATTAGGATCAATACGGTATGCACGTTTCTGCACTCTGTTTTAGAACTGCTGAAGAAAATGGGCACAACCGACCTTAGTTGGACAAAGGACTATATCAGTCAAATGAAAGGTAAGTCTGAAATTTAAGAATGAGCCTTCTTTTTAGCTCGACTATTCGAAGAATAAGTAGAGCTTATGTTGTCACCCCGGCGTTGGCGTCACCGTCGCGCCTTGGTTAAGGTTTTTAGTCAAGCTTGTATATGGAATACTACTGGCCCTACACCCACCATACTTGGACAACTTCATCTCCTAGTGATGTACATCAATAACCCCTGATCTATATTTCACCTTGACCTACATTTCCTCTTGAATTACTTGGTTAATTCCCCTTGGTTAAGGTTTTTAGTCAACCTTGGTTAAGGTTTTTAGTCAAGCTTGTATATGCAATACTACTGGCCCTACACCCACCATACTTGGACAACTTCATCTCCTAGTGATGCACATCAATAACACCTCATCTATATTTGACCTTGACCTACATTTCCTCTTGAATTACTTAATTCTCCTTGGTTAAGGTTTTTAGTTAACCTTGGTTAAGGTTTTTTTTCAAGCTTGTACATTGAATACTATTGTGCATCCAGACACCATACTTCGACAACCTTTTCTCATAGGTATGTACATCAATAACCCCTGATCTATATTTGACCTTGACCTACATTTCCTCTTCAATTACTTACTTAATTCATTTTGGTTAAGGTTTTTAGTCAACCTTCTATATGGAATACTACTGGCCCTACACCCACCATACTTGGACAACTTCATCTCCTAGTGATGTACATCAACAACCCCTGATCTATATTTGACCTTCACCTACATTTCCTCTTGAATTACTTACTTTATTCCCCTTGGTTAACGTTTGTAGTCAAGCTTGTAGATGGAATACTCCTGGCCCTACACCAACCATACTTGGAAAACTTCATCTCCTAGTGATGTACATCAACAACCCATGACCTATATTTGACCTTGACCTACATTTAACCTTGTATTACTTAGTTAATTCCCCTTGGTTAAGGTTTTTATTCGACCTTGGTTAAGCTTTTTACTCAAGCTTGTACATGGAATACTATTGTGCATACAGACACCATACTTGGACAACCTTTTGTCATAGTGATGTACATCAATAACCCCTCATCTATATTTGATCTTGACCTACATTTCCTCTTGAATTACTTACTTAATTCTCTTTGGTTAAGGTTTTTAGTCAAGCTTGTACATGGAATACTCATGGCCCTACACCAACCATACTTGGACAACTTCATCTCCTAGTGATGTACATCAATAATCCCTGACCTATATTTGACCTTGACCTACTTTTAACCTTGAATTACTTAGTTATTTCCCCTTGGGTAAGGTTTTTAGTCAAGCTTGTATATGGAATACTCCTGGCCCTACACCAACCATACTTGGACAACTTCATCTCCTAGTGATGTACATCAATAATCCCTGACCTATATTTGACCTTGACCTACTTTTAACCTTGAATTACTTAGTTATTTCCCCTTGGGTAAGGTTTTTAGTCAAGCTTGTATATGGAATACTCCTGGCCCTACACCAACCATACTTGAACAACTTCATCTCCTAGTGATGTACATCAACAACCCCTGACCTATATTTGACCTTGACCTACATTTAACCTTGAATTACTTAGTTAATTCCCCTTGGTTAAGGTTTTTACTCGACCTAGGTTAAGCTTTTTACTTAAGCTTGTACATGAAATACTATTGTGCATACAGACACCATACTTGGACAACCTTTTGTCATAGTGATGTACATCAATAACCCCTGATCTATATTTGACCTTCACCTACATTTCCTCTTGAATTACTTACTTAATTCTCTTTGGTTAAGGTTTTTAGTCAAACTTGTAGATGGAATACTCATGGCCCTACACCAACCATACTTGGACAACTTCACCTCCTAGTGATGCACATCAACAACCCCTGACCTATGTTTGACCTTGACCTACATTTAACCTTAAATTACTTACTTAATTCCCCTTGGTTAAGGTTTTTGTCGCGCCCTCTTGCGGAAAGCGCGATATAGTCGGCACTTTGGCGTACGTACGTACGTACGTACGTACATGTGTACGTGGTTCGGTTAAAGTTTTTGGTTAAGTTGTTTGGTTAAGTTTTTTGGTTAAAGTTTTTGGTTAAGTTCTTTGTTTAAAGTTTTTGGTTAAGTTTTTTGGTTAAAGTTTTTGGTTAAAGTTTTTCGTTATACTATATCTCTGCAACTGCTTTGCCCATTACCTTGAAACTTCACATGGGTGTTTATCATCATCTATATTTTCATTCTACCCCCCTCCCGTGCGGCCCCTGTGCCCAATGTCAAGGTCAAATTACTTTGAAGTTTTTGGTTAAGTTTTTTTGGTTCAAGTTTTTGGTTAAGTTTTTTGGTTAAGTTTTTTGGTTAAAGTTTTTCGTTGTACTATATCTCTGCAACTGCTTTGCCCATTACCTTGAAACTTCATATGGGTGTTTATCATCATCTATATTTTCATTCTACCCCCCTCCCGTGCGGCCCCTGTGCCCAATGTCAAGGTCAAATTTCTTTGAAGTTTTTGGTTAAGTTCTTTGGTTAAAGTTTTTGGTTAAGTTTTTTGGTTAAGTTTTTTGGTTAAAGTTTTTGGTTAAGTTTTTTGGTTAAAGTTTTTCGTTATACTATATCTCTGCAACTGCTTTGCCCATTACCTTGAAAACTTCACATGGGTGTTTATCATCATCTATATTTTCATTCTACCCCCCTCCCGTGCGGCCCCTGTGCCCAATGTCAAATTACTTTGAAGTTTTTGGTTAAAGTTTTTTTCGTGCCCGCTTGCGGAAAGCGCGATATAGTCGGCACTTTGTCGTACGTACGTACGTACGTGTGTCCGGTTAAAGTTTTTGCTTCAGTTTTTTGGTTAAAGTTTTTCGTTATACTATATCTTTTTTTTAGTGTCCATGCCTCGCCACAAGGCGCGACATGCAGGCCGCGGCCATCTAGTTACTCAACCTTGGTTAAGGTTTTTAGTCAAGCTTGTAGATGGAATACTATTGTGCATACAGACACCATACTTGGATAACTTTTTCACATAGGGATGTACATCAATAACCCCTGACCTTTATTTTACCTTCACCTACATTTAACCTTCAATTACTTGGTTAATGTTTATAGTCAAGCTTGTATATGGAATACTTCTGGGCCTACATCAACCATACTTGGACAACTTCATCTCCTAATGATGTACATCAATAATCCCTGACCTATATTTGACCTTGACCTACTTTTATCCTTGGATTACTTAGTTATCTCCCCTTGGTTACGGTTTTTAGTCAAGCTTGTATATGGAATACTCCTGGGCCTACAGCAACCATACTTGGAAAACTTTATCTCCTAGTGACGTACATCAATAATCTCTTGGTTAATGTTTTTAGTCAACCTTGGTTAAGGTTTTTATGCAGGCCGCAGCCACCTTCTTTGTCAAGCTATGTGTACATCGACAACCCTCGTAGTCGAGCTTTGCTGTTCTCCTACAGCTCTTGTTATTTCGTGAAATTTGTTCAAATATTGATTTTATTACGAAAAATTTATTTCTCTATGGGAATTTAACATAGGGGAAAAGAAGATGGAGTACTGACGGAGCAGTCAAAAAACAGAAACATTTGGAAATTGCTTCCGAAACCTGGCTAGATAGCTTGGAAATGATTTAACTAAGAAAAGGAAGTTAAATTTTGAAAATCGGTCCACTATGTCTGAAATTAGAAAGATTTCCCCATGTTAAATCCCCATAGACTTGGGGAATTGTATTTTCGTAGTAAAATCAATTGGGCCAAATTTCATGAAATAAAAAGAAGGCTCATTAATTTTTTTGAATTCTTTATATAGCCGTAAAATTTGGTCAGCTGTCGTGAAACAGACAGTAGTTGGACAAATGACGAGATCACATAATTAAGACGTAAGCCTGAAATTTGTGGATACATTAAAGTTCTGCTATTAATCTTTAGAGCGCGGGAAACGAAAAGTGTCGTCTGCTGTTGTTTAATATTTTGTCTTTATTCACAATAAAACGTGGTTTGGGAGCACTTTAGAATCATATCCATTGGAAATGATTCTCAAGCGTTGTCAAAACATGTTTTTAAAAAGAAAATGGAATATAAAAAATAAACATCGGACGACAAAAATAGAAAAGTTGTCTTATTAGTGAGTTGGTCTTATTACCGGAACTGAGTCGAGACCAAATCCGTAAGTCTTTGCATGCTGGGAAACTTGTGGGCTATGCTCTACATAGTAAATTGCCAAGGGAGGAGGAGATGCACAGATACAAGCCAACTTCCATGTCATTTCTCCAGGAGAAGTAAAAACTAAAGCCACTCTCTGAGGCCAGTGACATGGCAGTAAGTATATACAGCGCTCCAGATAAGTTTTGTATCTAAAGAATATTATACCCCCATATTTGAAATTCAATGCGTATTTTACTTTTACAAATGTATTATTGATTTTCTTCATTACTAAATAGGGAAGAAATGATAATAAATTAAATATATTTAAAAATTCACTTATTTGAGCTGCAAAAAGCAAACAGTGTTTTGCAGCTCAACTAAGTACATTTTCAACTGTATTACAGTATTTTCACTACTCGATTTGAAAATCAATGCTTATTTTCGCATTGTAGTGAGTATTTTGTTCTACCCACTTTGGATAATCAATGCGTATTCTGCTCAAATAAGTTCTTAAAATACGCCAATACACACCTTATCTAGAGCTCTGAGTATATATACGGTATTTCCCTTAAGTATTTGGACAAACATTTATTTCGGGAAACATATAAAAGTATATGGTGTCCAAACAACAGTGAACGTGCCATTATTTGGGGTTAGTATGGCAGTAGTGGTCTAATCACAATAACAATATATTTGGATATAATTTGTTTTGGGAACCCAACGGGTTTCCCAAAGCAAATTTTGTCCAAATATTTACGGTTAATACGATAAGTGTTTGCGACTATTGTGCTTTGTTTTGCGTTCACCTCGCATCTGAGCACCCAAGGTCAAGGTTACTGAGGACCTATGTTCATATTACATGTATGATCTAGGCTGCAACGAGGGGTTTAGCTTAGTAATAATCAGCCATTTTTACACTAGTGCAGGTATATTAATTATGATTTTTAATACACTGTGTTGAAGGTACATGCCCACTCAGTAGGCACACACATTTGTGGATACAGTAAAGTTCTGCTATTAATTCTTAGAGTGTGGGAAGCGAAGTGTCGTTTGCTGTTGTTTAATATTTTGTCTTTAATCACAATAAAACATGGTTTGGCAGCACTTTAGAATACAAAATTACAAATGCCCTCTACATGTATATATATATATATATATAGATATAATCATTTAGTAATACACGTAGTCACAAAAGAAACAATACCTATTTTTAAAGCATAAATTATCAAAACCGGCAAATGTACGCATTTGGTCAGAGTTTACCTTGGTGTGCGAGTCGTGTCGCAAAGGAATATCCGAATTTGAACCGTGTCCACTTCAGTTACGTCAGTTTAATGATTTGTTTGAGCTCCCCGATATCCACACTCTGAGGTACATGTACAGGTAAAACCACTGGTCTGCATACAGGGCTTGTACCCAAACGAAAGAAATACATCAAAATGTTGAGGAAAAGTTGTGAAAGGGAATGCCGACATTACATGAAAATCGCGACTTCGAGCGATTGGAATGTTGGAATCTGGTCAATTTGGAGTGTAACGCATTACAATAACGCATCTGGCAGGACGATACAAAACACGTGGATCAGTTGATGATCGCCCCCGTTCAGGCACTCTACGCGTAACTACAAGTGCTCAAAACCGTCACATTTGGACATCCCACTTATGTAACCGTTTTCTATTCGCTCCATTAACTGCTGCTGTTACACCTGGTCAAACCAACAACCGGATTAGTGCGCAAACTGTCCGGCGACGACTCGCTGAGCACGGTATTAAACCCGGATGTCTGTACAAAGGATCGAAACTTACACCACGTCATCGACGTGATAGGGCACAATGGGCACGTCAACACATGCGATGGACTCAGAATCAATGAAATAAGGTATTATTCAGTGACGTATCCAGATTTCTTTTGGAACGTACAGACGGACGTGACGGGGTCTACAGTAGACGCGGAGAACGTTTCACTGACGTGTACGTACGTCAAGTGGACTGGTATGGAGGCGATAACGTCATGGCATGAATTATGTGTGACTTCGTATGGTGACCCCTACGTGATTCGCAACGGTCTGACGTCAGCATCTGGTGGTTAACTGGACATTTTGTTAGTGAAACTAGCGTAATACATTTGAATTTCATGTTATATTTGAGAATAAAGTAAAATGTAATGCTTACAATACATTTATTCACAATCGTATGTATCGTTTCTTTTGTGACTACGTATATATATTTTCCTGATAGTGACTCGGGTGGTATCAAGCTATTTTCATATGCAAATGAGGCATAATATTTTTTAATTATTTATACTAATTAAATGCGTCGTCAGAAAAAAATTATATTTTCAACAGATTGTAAAGTATGATCATTGCACATCGAAAAATAAATACAGAGAATAAATAGTAATGTCCATTAACATTTTAAGGAAAAGCGGAAGAACTGCGGATGGTGACAACCAAGTTTAGTAGGAGAAAAGGCAGGATGAAACAATTGAAAAGTAAGTCTGAACTTTAAGAATGAGCCTTCTTTTTATGTCGTGAAATTTGTTAAAATATTGATTTTATTACGAAAAATGTATTTCTCTATGGGAATTTAACATGGGGAAAAAGGAGATGGAGTAGCTGACAATAAACAAAAAAAATTGCTTCCGAAACCTGGCTAGATAGCTTGGAAATTATTTAACTAAGAAAACAAAAGTTAAATTTTGAAAATCCGTCCACTATTTCTGAAATTAGAAGAATTTCCCCATGTTAAATCCCCATAGACAACTTCACTCTGTGAAGATGTCTATGGGGATTTAACATGCGGAAATTATATTTTCGTAATAAAATCAATATTGGACCAAATTTCACGAAATAAAAAGAAGGCTCATTCTTAACAATAATGTTTTTGCATTGTTTATGTAGCCGTAAAATTTGGGCAGCTGTCGTGAAACAGATAGTAGTTTGACAAATGACGAGATCACACAATTAAGATGAAAGCCTGAAATTTGTGGATACAGTAAAGTTCTGCTATTAATCCTTAGAGCGCGGGATAACAAAAAGTGTCATCTGCTGTTGTTTAATATTTTGTCTTTATTCACAATAAAACATGGTTTGACAGCACTTTAGAATCATATCCATTGGAAATGATTCTAAAGCATTGTCAAAACATGTTTTTGATAAGAAATATGGAATATAAAAATTAAACAGCAGACTAGAAAAATGAATTCAGCATTGTAAGGGTTAAGTCCGGTTGTGGGTCTGAAGAAAAGTCTTATTAGTCAGTCGGTGTTATTACCGGAACTGAGTACAAGTGACTTTGGTGTGGTATGGACCTGGCACCAGGTCAGGTTATTCTAATTTCAGGGCTGAATATATTTGTTCTCGATGTAAATATTCCGTTCTGATTTTGGGATTTTCCCCCCAATGCAGCAGGTTAAAATGGGATTGAACCTGTTTGCCCGGCCTTAGCTGTTGATAGGCCGTTAAACACTAATAAACAAACAAACAAACCAAATCCGTAAGTCTTTGCATGCTGGAAACTTGTGGGCTATGCGCTACATCGTAAATTGCCAAGGGAGGAGGAGATGCACAGATATAAGCCAACTTCCAAGTCATTTCTCAAGTCGAAAGAAAAACTAAAGCCACTCTCTCCCTGAGGCTGGTGACTTGCCAGTAAGTATATACAGAGCTCCAGATAAGTTTTGTATCTAAAGAGTATTATACCCCCATATTTGAAATTCAATGCGTATTTTACAATTGTATTATTGATTTTCTTCATTATTAAATTGGAACAAATGATAAGAAATTAAATAAATTAAAAAATTCACTTATTTGAGCTGCAAAAAGCAAACAGTGTTTTGCAGCTCAACTAAGTAAATTTTCAACTTTAATACAGTATTTTCACTGGCGACAGATCTGCGTATAATCCAGAGTGTTTTTTCAACACATTCCTTTCGGAATACACATTTACGCTTACGGATATGAAATTTATTAAATATTTTATTTTTATTATTTCGAAAGTATATGTTGTGACCACTCATTTGAACCATCTCGATGAGTGCATAGAAGGAAAATATTTATGATTTTCCGCAAACATAAGCGTATCCTCAGCATGAAATGGGTTACCGATTGCCCCCATGATGCGAGCATGAAAGTCGCACGTTCGTGACGTCTGCGGCACATCAAAAGGCGTGTTGACCAATCAGAGCAATTTCAAAACATAGTCACACAGTTTACAGCCTCGTGCTGAATGTTGTCATACGATAAACACCTGTTAGTTGACACGGCTGGGTGTTAACGATTTTTTACACAAATCAACACACAAATTTCGCCTGTGACACTGTAATATTTCAAAATCAGTCGCATCTTCCGTAAATGACGCTGAATGTTGACAGAAATTTCAGAGCAGTGCAGCCGAAATTACGCTGAAAGCAGCCTATAGCTATGACGAATTTGCATTGTCTGCCGATGTAATTGTGATGTTTTTAATTAGAGATTGGCGAACATTGTAAACCATGTGCAGACTACGCGAATCCACCGCCTGGTCTGGCCGATAATGCAATAAGCCTGGATTTGTCGGAGATAGAGAGCCAATTCACATAAACACGTTTGCCGTGTCATAAATAGACTGGTTCCCGATAGAATTGTTTCACTAGACACGCATCAGTCTAGTGACAAATTCGAAACTGACGTCAGCAACCGCGTGTATTGATATTTAATATGGCTTTGTGTTATAAATTTTGACACGCAGCATCGTGTAAACACACAGTTTCGAAACTAATGATGGAGTTTTATAACTTGCGTGGAATTGCATTATGCATATTGGGATTTACCGTTAATGGCGTCATGCAATATTTTTCATGGCAAAATGACACCGACCGATATGGGCCAGGTAAATGTTTTCAAAAGATAATTCAAATGATAGAGGCCAGATTGTGATTCGGCAGAGAAAATGTCGACCGAATGTGACACAGCATCGAAACCACAGGCATTCGGCGTGTTTCGGCTTTCATCGGTATAACTGCATATATATATATATATTTAGTTATACTGAAGAAAGCCGAAACACGCCGAATGCCTGTGGTCGAAACGAGTAAGGCGCGAACTGTTTAGAATACGAATCTGAGGCTACTTTTCCAATTTCAAGCGGATGTTAGCGCAAAGACTAACAACAACAACAACAAATATCGAAACAAATCTTTATTTTATGAATTTTTGGTCATTTTTGTTGATATTTCGGGGTGGAAAAAAATGCTCTTGTATCCAAACGTGTGTATAAGACGCAGGGGCTTTGTGGGATGAAAATATGGGTAAAAAAAGTGTGCCTAATACACGGCAAAATACAGTATATTTATTTTCTGTAAATATTTTGTTCTGATTTTGGGATTAACCTTCTATTCATACACATGTAATATGGTATTTGACCCTGTTAACCGACCTAAAATGACTAACTGATGATAAGCCATTAAACATTATATAAATAAATAATAAGTGTTAGTAATCTTGTGGAGCTAACCTAGTTTCAGTACTTTGATTATATGTTATCTCCTTTGAGATAGCATATTATGTCACGCAAATTTCTATGGGGGCAGCCATATTGTCGTGTTACGCCTAAACAGCGAGTACGACCAAGAAAATAGTGCCCTGTGTCAACTTATCCTATGGCGTTTTGGTCTGTTTTGCTTGGTATCTAAAACTCTACATATACTATTCTCTATTAGTTAGGGAGCTTAGTCAAATAACTGTTCACATTTGTCTACAAGCACCATTTTTGGACCAGTGTTAGATATGGTGATGACATATCATTTTCTTGCGGGAGCCAAGCTGGGATCTCGCTGTGGCAGCCATATTGGAAAATTCAAGATGGCCGCCATCCAGAATTAGGTGGGTGCCATAACTTGAGAATCAAATGTAGTAGAATCATGAATGAAACAACTTTGTATCAGGTTTCGGGTATGAGGAATCCATTTCCAGTGTTTGTTTGGAGATTACAGGTCAAGGGCACGTGCTAAGGTCACATTCAAGGTCATTTATGTCCAAAATATGTCTATTTCGAGCCAAACACAAATGATGGCATGTAATTACCATATTGGAGTCGGGTTCCATAATATTAAATATCTTATATGAACTATATATTCTTTTGGAATGACATTGGGGGATATTATCACTTCAAACAAGGTTAAAGTCAACTTTGTCAGCTATGCATAAACTACATGTAGCTCGTATCTGTTCGTATATATCGTATTGATTATTCAAATAGTATTACTGCATGAACAATACTTTGTTATTTAAACAATAGGAAAAAGTTGATGATGCGTCATCTCAAATACCCGCTTAACTGCTTTGACCGTGAGGTGACCCGTGAAGGTCACAGCCCAAATGTGAAATATTTGCCCTAATCGGCATTCGCCAAGAAACCCACATACAAAGTTTCAACGGTGTACAATCATTAATGAATGAGGAGAATGCGGAACAAGATTTGTGAACGACAGCCAGACAGACGGACAAACTCCTGACTAAAACAATATACACAACCTTTTTAGCTCGACTATTCAAAGAATAGTTAGAGCTTATGTAGTCACCCCGGCGTCGGCGTCACCGTCACGCCTTGGTTAAGGTTTTTAGTCGAGCTTGTATATGCAATACTCCTGGCCCTACACCCACCATACTTGCACAACTTCATCTCCTAGTGATGTACACCAACAACACCTGGCCTATATTTGACCTTGACTTACATTTAACCTTAAATTACTTACTTAATTCCCCTTGGTTAAGGTTTTTAGTCAACCTTGGTTATAGTGGTGCAACGATATACCGGTATACCGGTATATTGCGATATGTCATCCTGACGATATGTATCGTGGTACGGTTTTCGCGTATCGCGATATTTACACCATATTCTCGGTCGCCATCTTGTGTTAAAATAATTGTGTAAAATTATTCAAAATCATTCAAAACTTAATTTTTAATATGACAGAAGTCAATATTTTTTTAATAAACACGCCACAATTAGATGACTAATACATGTAGTGAGTAATTTTATGGCTGGGGTATAAAAATAATATACCGAAAGTCTGATACAAAATGGTCAGGGAAAATCACGACTTGGTGCCATTTCTATTGCCAGATAGGTACGTTCTACTGGCGAGTATTGCAGTAGCGGTATTTTTCTTTTATGTTTCTAAAATAAATTATGTTAAATCATACCATGAGTTGCAGGCAGAATGAACAATCATTACTTCCTTCACAGAACTTTTGCAAGTGGTTTCGCGACATCCGCGAAATGAAGGTCTGCTCGATTAACACAATAAATTTGCGAGAAGCATAAATGACTAAAAACCTGTTACTAATTGTGCTTGCATAATGTTGTCTCCCGTTGCGTGAGACTGGAAACAGATACAGTGTTATGTAAAGGCATTCACTGATGTGTGCGCCCGTTGACAATATCCTACAGGAGAGGCTAATACCGACCGGTATGGACTGTCGGCTGGCAAAATATATAGTACATTTTCGACCAGTATATGGCATAGCGATCACGACAATTCGGGTATTTACAGCTCACTATTCCATCAATGAAGCACCCAGCATGATAATAACAAGCAAAATAGAATGTTCTCATGCTAAATGGATGTGCAATTTGATCAGCAGCTACACTGGTCGCAAATACCATAAGCTCCATTTCTCCGGTCACAGCCAAAAAATGAGAGAAAAGCACTGCACACATCAACAGTCTATTCAGACTTGAAATCAAACAAGCCTCTGTATCCGGTCATTAACCCGATCAGCTGTGAAATTGCCAGGTAACGGCTGTTCTATTTACCTCCTAATATTTGTGACCAGTTGCCATTATCATTATTTACTTGATAGAAATACAATTAGTTTGTCTCTGTAGCAGTTGATGATGTTTATGCTTGTACACAAGTATTATTGCAATAAAAAAACAACAGTATTGCAACTGATTAACTAGTTTATTATAAAGTTTGTCCAATTCACGTAACAGCCCATTTTTACAACACATCGATTGAACATGTGTGTATTAAAATGTTTCAAACACGACCTTTACATTTCACTGGGGGTGACAGTCGATAAATATAGTACAGTAAGCATAAATGATATTTTTTCTACGTTTATGCGAAGCATATTTGCTTCAAACAAACTACAGAAAGCACAAAACTTAGCCAAGCAATACAGGCGATTCATGACCTAATTTCGCCTGCACCCAGTAGCCGACGAATTTTCAGTAGTCTACTTATGGGCCGCGACTTGGCTCAAGACCGATTTTTTGGGCTCATTTTCGTGCCTCGACTTATGGTGCGGGTAGACTTATGGCTAGCTATATACGGTATACAGTTACGCGATAACTATAAGTAAGAGAAAAAATCAAGGAAAATATGATTTGGATCACTTCTCCCTAATTTACTCTCGTCCAGAAATAATCATTAATGTCAACCGTTTCTGGGCAAAGTCCTGACCCACACAGTGTTTTGATGTGTTCTAATGACAATAATAAACAATAAAGACTGTTCTTTATCTCCTGTTTGTTTTTATTATTATTTGTTCATACATGGTATAATATCGCAATACGTATTGCAATATGGGTTTGTTGTATCGCAATATATCGCAATACGGGTTTGACCGTATTGTTGCACCTCTACTTGGTTAAGGTTGAATGAAGCTTGTACATGGAATACTATTGTGCATACAGACACCATATTTGCACAACCTTTTCTCATAGGGATGTACATCAATAACCCCATACCTATATTTAACCTTGATTTCCTCTTGAATTACTTTGTTAATTCCCCATTGGTTAAGGCTTTTAGTCAAGCTTGTAGATGGAATACTCCTGGCCCTACACCAACCATACTTGGAGAACTTCATCTCCTAGTGATGTACATCAACAACCCCTGACCTATATTTGACCTTGACCCATTTAACCTTGAATTACTTACTTAATTCCCCTTGGTTAAGGTTTTTAGTCAACCTTGGTTAAGGTTTTTAGTCAAGCTTGTACATGAAATACTATTGTGCATACAAACACCATACTTGCACAACCTTTTCTCATAGGGATGTATATCAATAACCCCTGATCTATATTTCACCTTGACCTACATTTCCTCTTGAATTACTTTGTTAATTCCCCATTGGTTAAGGTTTTTAGTCAAGCTTGTAGATGGAATACCCCTGGCCCTACACCAACCATACTTGGACAACTTCATCTCCTAGTGATGTACATCAACAACCCCTGACCTATATTTGACCTCGACCTACTTTTACCCTTGGATTACTTAGTTAATTCCCCTTGGTTAAGATTTTTAGTCAAGCTTGTAGATGGAATACTCCTGGCCCTACACCAACCATACTTGGATAACTTCTTCTCCTAGTGATGTACATCAACAACCCCTGACCTATATCTGACATTGACCTACATTTAACCTTGAATTACTTAGTTAATTTCCCTTGGTTAAGGTTTTTAGTCAACCTTGATTAAGGTTTTTATGCTGGCCGCGGCCACCTTTGTCAAGCTATGTGTACATCGACAACCCTCGTAGTCCAGCTATGCTGTTCTCATACAGCTCTTGTTTCAAAAAGCGGGTATAAAGATATTGGATATTGGGCTATGCTATACATGTATAATGAAAGTCAGTATCAATATCATTATTGTCGCGCCTGCTTTAGCAGAGGCGCGACTATAGTCGGCGCTTTTTCGTCGTCGTCCGCATCGTCGTCGTCCGCGTCGTCGTCGTCCGCGTCGTCCGTTTTTTTTGTAAGGCAAATGCGTTAAAGTTATTGTTTTTTCACAATATCTCTTTAACCCCTTGCCAGACAGTGATAATATTTCTCATCAATGTTTGTCTAGGGATGATGCTTCATTACGCACACCCCCACATCCAAATTCTCAAGGTCAAGGTCATTTATTTCCTTGTAATTGTTCACTGGTTTTGTAACAGAAATGCGTTAAAGTTATTGTTTTTTTCACAATATCTCTTTAACCTCTTGTCAGACTTTGATAATATTTCACATCAATGTTTGTCTAGGGATGATGCTTCATTACGCACACCCCCACATCCAAATTCTCAAGGTCAAGGTCATTTATTTACTTGTAATGTTCACCGGTTTTGTAACAGAAATGCGTTAAAGTTATTGTTTTTTCACAATATCTCTTTAACCCCTTGCCAGACTTTCATAATATTTCACATCAATGTTTGTCTAGGGATGATGCTTCATTACGCACACCTCCACATCCAAATTCTGAAGGTCAAGGTCATTTGTAACAGAAATGCGTTAAAGTTATTGTTTTTTTCACAATATCTCTTTAACCTCTTGTCAGACTTTGATAATATTTCACATCAATGTTTGTCTAGGGATGATGCTTCATTACGCACACCCCCACATCCAAATTCTCAAGGTCAAGGTCATTTATTTACTTGTAATGTTCACCGGTTTTGTAACAGAAATGCGTTAAAGTTATTGTTTTTTCACATTATCTCTTTAACCCCTTGCCAGACTTTCATAATATTTCACATCAATGTTTGTCTAGGGATGATGCTTCATTACGCACACCTCCACATCCAAATTCTGAAGGTCAAGGTCATTTGTAACAGAAATGCGTTAAAGTTATTGTTTTTTCACAACATCTCTTTAACCCCTTGCCAGACTTTGATAATATTTCACATCAATGTTTGTCTACGGATGATGCTTCATTACGCACACCCCCACATCCAAATTCTCAAGGTCAAGGTCATTTATTTACTTTTAATGTTCACCGGTTTTGTAACAGAATTGCGTTAAAGTTATTGTTTTTTCACAATATCTCTTTAACCCCTTGCCACACTTTGATAATATTTCACATCAATGTTTGTCTAGGGATGATGTGTAATGAACATCCAAATTCTGAAGTTCAAGGTTATTTATTGACTTGTAATGTTCAGCAGTTTTGTAACAGAAATGCGATAAAGTTATTGTTTTTTCACAATATCTCTTTAACCCCGTGCCAGACTTTGATAATATTTCACATCAATGTTTGTCTATGGATGATGCTTTATTACGCACACCCCCACATCCAAATTCTCAAGGTCAAGGTCATTTATTTACTTGTAATGTTCAAGGTCAAATGCCTCGGCAGGCGCGACACCGTTTCCGTGGCGGAATTCTTGTTTAATATCAGACATCAAGTCTACAGAACACTACATTCAGAACGAGAAGAAGAAGCGATCATAATATCAAAGCCAAGGGTGATTCTGCAAACCTGGGAATGTAACTAAACCAAAATGTGCAATAACATGGCAATTTTTAAAAAAAAAACCCAGTTGATTATGCACCTAGACAATTTTCAGGTATATTTACGTTTTTTATGCGACCGTTTTAAAAAACGGTACGTATTCTGTTTTACCGTGGGGCGTGCGGGTGGCGGACAGAAAAAGTGCATAGTTTGTGTACACAACTCCTCCGAAACCGTTCAGTCGATCGATCTGAAACAATACACACGTCTTCTACACATATTGAAGATGTGCACCTTGGTGTTTTTATGCCGAAATTTTTTTTTTTAATAAAAATATCACCTTTTTAACTTCGCCATTTTTTCTACATTTTTGGTATACAATTCTATATCACAGACTGAAGTAACGGACCGAGGTCTATAAATACATTAAATATGCCTAAAAACATCAATAAATGAAGAAGAAAAATAAGGTAAACAATTTTTTTTTACCTCCTCCATATACTCCATTATACAAGGTTGCTTACTTTTTAATAGGCCGAACCCGGACGGCTTCGAGACAACGGACTCTCACGAAACGTCAACCGAGTTACAGTGGAAGATTGATCTCTCGAACCGGCAACGGACTCGAATAAAAGTTCGAGTCGGGCGTAGTTCGAGGGAACGAAAATAAATACTAGTCACTAAGTCAGTGATTTCGTTCTATTGAGGAATGACACCATTGATTGATGTGTGTATGGCCTTCTGGGAGAAATATCATGTAAACAACTGTAATGAACTAATTATTTTATTTCAATATGTACAACATTCCCATTGTAAACGTGTTTATTTTCCTATGCTATAATTAAGCTTGACAACTATTTTTATTGCGAGTGAATGTTTTTTATCACGGATAATTTGCATACACAAGCAGTAAAGTGTTTGCAAAAGATCGGCGTAAAATAACTTCAATAAACGAAAGTTGACAAGGTGCAAACCATCATATCCAAAGAATGTGTCTATAAATAGCACACTGGTTTATTAAATATACAAAATGTACAAATAAAATTTAAACGAAATTGCACAATTTGGCATTTGAAAATGTTAAGGCAAAATATTATTTTATAAACATTCGTCAGGAATACAAATACTAACATGTCCCTTCATATTAAAACGACCATGAATATTTCTTCTCTCGATTAGCGCTGAACCATTTTAAAATGGCCGACTATAAATCTGCGTGGCTCCCAGATCTCACGTTACGTCGTTTTGGTCCAAATTTAAGGTAGCCCTCCTTAATCGAGTCCGCATTTTTCACCCAGCCGGAAAACGTATTTTTCGGCTTTTTCGGCACATTATACTATTTCGAAATTTCTGTTTTGGATTTCTGGCCCTTCTCGAATTCTAAGTATCCCCCTGTTGCCAGGTCCTTCCTGAGATTGCTCGACACAAGCAGTTGTTGTTTCTGACCCGGTTATCCCCCTGGTTAGACCAGGTCCTTCGCCAGGTTGCTCAGAATCTAGTGTACTCTCGGACATGATTGTTGTTGAATGACGGACCCCGTTCAAATTTGTCTGTTTTTATCCGGAAAATAGTGCTTTACGTCGGTCACTGAACAACGCAAAAAAAAGAAGTGAATCACTCGTAATTCACTGATGTGACTTGATGTTAAAATTCAATTAAATATTTAAATGCGAATTTTGTTCAAATTAATTAATTATCGTGGTATCTTGACGTGGAATTAACGCCATTTAATTTTTAAATTCGTGATTTAATGTCACCACCTGTCAAGCCACAAATCAAACAAACCGCCATTCGTGATATTCACACCACGTTAGGCAAACATATCAGCTAGCGACAGACTTACCTGTTCGAGCTGTCAATAGCACTTTACATTGATTGACTGACCAAGGGACCGTGACTTCGGTTCGAGAGTTCGACTTTGTCGTAGTTCGAGTTTTAGGTAGAAAAATATAGGAAACTTTGTTGGGACCATAGGACGAGTTCAAGTTTTCCGGAGTGTTCGACAGAGACCGGTTCAAGAGATCGATATTCCACTGTATACCATTGTCGCCTATTGCAGAAGTTGGGACAATGTTAGTATTCCGCAAAGATATATTTCCCGATGCGTCAACGCGTTTTCGAGCTATCGATTGTCTTGTTTTAAAAAAATTATCATCATTGCTAGGTCGGGAAAGAACAGACATTTCCGAGGCCGATACTGCTATATAAAGGAGTAAACATCGGGTTCAAAATACACTTTTACGTCGTCCCGGCCGGTAAAGAAACATTTTGCATAGAGAAAACATTGTTTCCAATCGAACATTTGATCAAACCTACATTTATACCCGTCCTGTCCGTCACGACAGACAATTTAATCGCAGACATTTCTATCATTTCTCGGGAAGCCATGTTTTACAATCACCGTGGGCTTCCCCTATGACGTCATCGCTAAACGTACAGTCGTTGTTACACTACATATGATTGGCCGATAACCGTGGAAGGCAAGTCGCCAGCGCGCATATACCAGAAACACGATAAGAAAACCAACCAAAAAGATCATTACAATGAGATGACGTCACACGGAATTCCGGATGAACATAGATTGTAAAACCCGGCCTATTAAAAAGTAAGCAACCTTGTATAATGGAGTATATGGAGGGGGTAAAAAAAAAATGTTTAGCTTATTTTTTTTCTTCATTTATTGATGCTTTTAGGCATATTTAATGTATTTATAGACCTCGGTCCGTTACTTCAACCTGTGTTCTATATAGGGTACAGAGTTTGTGTACACAACTCCTCTGAAACTGTTCAGTCGATCGATCTGAAACTATACACACATCTTCCACACATATTTAAGATGTGCACCTTGGTGTTTTTATGCTGAAAAAATATTTTTTAACTTAGCCATTTTTTCTACATTTTTGTATCCAATTTTATATCTTTTCTACTTTGCACATCTCTGCCTAAATTAGTTACATGTTTAGCACAACGAGATGAAGATATAATGCTATGAGTTTCATTAATATTTCTTGCCTTGGTGACAGCTTCATATTTCTGCATCTTTACTGTCTGGCCCATATTTGACGGGCGTATTTTGTGACTTACGGCACTCTTGTTGTTTGCTACCATCATTGCTCATCCATCAACCATCCATCCATCCATCATTGTTTGCCACCCTCGCACTTGCAACGAGGACCAGTCCTCTTGACATGCTCAAAGAGAGCAGCGGGTAGGCGGAATATTATCGAGCGAATGACTGCCATTGGAGAAGAGATGGTCCCTAGCTTCGTTAACACTTGCTGAACCACACGTCTTACTAGACATGAGCACAACAAATTGCTCGATGTGCTGCATGGGAACAGATTCAGAATTAAAGACTCCGGTTCTCCTGCGTCTCTGTCAGGCCTGATGTACTGTTCCAATCATTCCACGCAGTCTTCTTACCGCAGCCGAGAAGTTGAGATGTCGTGTCACAACCTGGTAGGGCTTGACAGAGGGTTAGAGTCGAAGCTTTTGATGGACCAAGCTGAGAGTAGATGCTGCGCACCGGAATATCTCGGTAATGTTTTCCTTTACCAAGGCCAATCCAAGGTTATATGGCTCGAGTGCTGACACATTAAATGGTTTGTTGGAGAGCACCATCTCAGACTCGGTGCTGAGGAGGAGTTTTCCATCTATGTCGGTCTTTGCCAGCTGTTTACTGACAAATGAGAAAGCTCCTTTTTATTTTCTGCATTTTTAGGTATGATTGCCAGTCCTGTTTGGGCATGGGAGTTCTGCCATTTCCACCTGGTTCTAATCTAGTACGTGCACCTGACCCACGCCGCTGCTGCTGTGTCAGAAATTTCAAATAATTGTCCGGTTATGTGTCCCAGACAACATCGATGCGTTCAACCGTCGCAGTCACCTGTGCTTTAAGAAATGGCACAATGTGTAGGCATACATACTCAGTAAATGTAGCCGCTCAGGTTGGCTGCACCATATGGATGATAGCAGGCATGTCGACATCATGAATTGTCGCTTCACTGACTGGATTGGCGTGGCCTGTTGGTGAATTGATGCACGTGAAGATGTCCGACTTTGTCTCAGCTCTGAGCGAACTGCAATCTGACAGAGAATGTGGCTCTCGCTGGATTTCAAATGTGAACAATTCTGCCATATCCGCATCTGGATGTGATTGAAGTGAAGGAAATAGTTGGGTGACAAGTGTGGTGTTTTGTTTCTGTATTCCAACTTTACTTCCCTTCTTTCGGGGATCCGGACAGTTAGAGAGAGTGAAAACATTGTTCCTCTTTATTGTATCAGACAGAGGAACTGTCACTGTCTAGCCGTCTATTCATATATTCATCATGTGCCTTACCAACCTCATGACTTTGGTATAGACACCACTACATCAGGCTCCATTATGCAGCATGTATCAAGAGCAACAAGACCATGATCTGTAGTTGAGAATGGATTACCCAATTCGACCATCACCTTCATGAATGCCTGCACGTCATTGAGAAACCTAGACTGTAGGCTTCCTCGTGGTGACCAGTTGTTGCCGGCGTAAGTATGTGGACACCTTCAAACTCTTTGATCATCCTGGCACAATCTGGGCCAGTCACCATATACAATGCAATGGCATCAGTGTCGTCATACAAGTCAGAAGCTCCACCGTTTCCCTGGAGAAGTTTGTTGCTCTGTTTTATCTTCATACAAGTACTCCACATACCCTGCTGGATGTTTCACAACGAGCTCGACCATGTATCTGATGTGAATTGGCAACCAGCCGGCATAATTGGAGTGGTCCAGAGCAAAGTACCAAGCACAAAGCTCATCGCACACCTGGACAGAAAGAAGGAAGTCACCCTTTCTCAAAAAGTACACAAATCGACACATCACTAATTCAAGTTTGATGACCAACGACCAATATTTGAACATGGGAACATCAGCAGATTGCGGATCAGCGAACGACTCATTCGATGTATAATGAGAGTATGCATTTTGCCTCAACACTGAGAGAGAAACAAGTGACACCTGCTGAATGGATGATGAAACACGTGATGATATGAGTAACAAGTCATAAGCGTGATCAGGGTCATGATTCGGGCTGTGAACTAATTAAATCATGATGAATGTTAATTTATATTCCAGAATATTATAATCAAACCCAATATATAGATATTGTCTCGAAATATCAATATTTTGTGCCAAAATGACCTTGACGGTGACCTTAGCACGTAACATTGACCTCGAAATGACAAAATCACACTGGAAATGGACTGCCCATACCCGAAAACCTATATAAAGCTGTTTCATTATGCCCCCGCCACTGAATGGTGAGGGGGGCATATAGTGTTACCGGCGTCCATACGTACGTACGTACGTCCCGAAACCTTAACACTCGGGTAAATGGCTTATAATTTCTGTTTCCTTGCTCTGATCTGCTTCACATTTCACACACGCATTGCTCCAATGGTCCTCTACCACCCTGTGACAAATTCACATTCGTCCCGCTAAGCCCAGGGTCAAGGTCACAGACTTGGTACGTTCCGAAACCTTAACGCTCGGGTAAATGGCTTATAATTTCTGTTTCCTTGCTCGGATCTGCTTCACATTTCACACACGCATTTCTCCAATGGTTCTCTACCGCCCTGTGACAAATCCACATTTGTCCCGCCCCCACTAAGCCCAGGGTCAAGGTCACAGACTTGGTGCGTTCGAAACCTTAACGCTCGGGTAAATGGCTTATAATTTCTGTTTTTTCGTCCCGCCCCCGCTAAGCCCAAGGTCAAGGTCACAAACTTGGTGCGTTCGAAACCTTAACGCTCGGGTAAATGGCTTATAATTTCTGCTTCCTTGCTCTGATCTGCTTCACATTTCACGCACGCATTGCTCCAATGGTCCTCTACCGCCCTGTGACAAATGTACATTCGTCCCACCCCCGCTAAGCCCAAGGTCAAGGTCACAAACTTGGTGCGTTCGAAACCTTAACGCTCGGGTAAATGGCTATAAATTTCTATATTCCTTGCTCCGATCTGCTTCACATTTCACACAGCATTGCTCCAATGGTCCTCTTACCACCCTGTGACAAATTCACATTCGCTCCGCTAAGCCCAGGGTCAAGGTCACAGACTTGGTACGTTCCGAAACTTAACGCTCGGGGTGTAAATGGTTCTTAATTTTCTGTTTCCTTGCTGATCTCTTCACATTTCACAACACGCATTTCTCCATGGTTTCTCTACCGCCCTGTGACAAATCCACATTTGTCCCGCCCCCACTAAGCCCAGGGTCAAGGTCACAGACTTGGTGCGTTCGAAACCTTAACGCTCGGGTAAATTGGTTATAATTTCTGTTTTTTTTTTTTTTTTTCGCCCACCCGCCCCCGCTAAGCCCAAGGTCAAGGTCACAAACTTGGTGCGTTCGAAACCTTAACGCTCGGGTAAATGGCTTATAATTTCTGCTTCCTTGCTCTGATCTGCTTCACATTTCACGCACGCATTGCTCCAATGGTCCTCTACCGCCCTGTGACAAATGTACATTCGTCCCACCCCCGCTAAGCCCAAGGTCAAGGTCACAAACTTGGTGCGTTCGAAACCTTAACGCTCGGGTAAATGGCTTATAATTTCTATTTCCTGCTCCGATCAAAGCTTCACATTTCACACACGCATTGCTCCAATGGTCCTCTATCGCCCTGTGACAAATCCACATTCGTCCCGCCCCCGCTCAGCCCAGGGTCACGGTCACAGTCTTGGTGCGTTTGAAACCTTAACGCTCGGGTAAATGGCTTATAATTTCCGTTTTTTCGTCCCGCCCCCGCTAAGCCCAGGGTCAAGGTCACAAACTTGGTGCGTTCGAAACATTAACGCTCTTGTAAATGGCTTATAATTTCTGTTTCCTTGCTCAAATCTGCTTCACATTTCACACACGCATTGCTCCAATGTTCCTCTACCGCCCTGTGACAAATTCACATTCGTCGTGCTCCCGCTACGCCCAGGGTCAAGGTCACAGACTTGGTGCGTTCGAAACCTTAATGCTCGCGTAAATGGCTTATTATGCCCTCGCCACCGAATGGTCAGGGGGGCATATAGTGTTACCGGCGTCCGTACGTACGTACGTACGTAATGTACGTACGTACGTACGTCCCGTGTACGTACGTCCCGAAACCTTAACGCTTGGGTAAATGGCTTATAATTTCTGTTTCCTTGCTCCGATCTGCTTCACATTTCACACACGCATTGCTCCAATGGTCCTCTACCGCCCTGTGACAAATTCACATTCGTCCCGCTCCCGCTAAGCTCAGGGTCAAGGTCACAGACTTGGTGCATTCGAAGCGTTAACGCTGGCGTAAATGGCCTATAATTTCTGTTTCCTTGCTTGGATCTGCTTCACATTTCACACACGCATTTCTCCAATGGTCCTCTACCGCCCTGTGACACATCCACATTCGTTCCGCCCCTGCTAAGCCCAGCGTCAAGCTCACAGACTTGGTGCGTTCGAAACCTTAACGTTCGGGTAAATGGCTTATAATCAAATATGCCTCGTTTTCTTTGGCTGCCAGCGGGGGCATTCGTGTGCCGACAGGCCAAATTTCTAGTTTATTATTATACTACATTTAGTTAGTCAAGTTGTTTCACTGTCTCAATCTGGATGGCGGCCATCTTTAATTGTCAAATATGGCCGCTACAGCGGGAGCCCAGCTTGGCCCCCATGAAATAATGAAATGTCATGGTCATATCTAACACTAGTCTAAAAATGTTGCTTGTAGACAAATTAATGTGAACAATTGGGGTGTTTTTTTATATTAAGCCCCCAACTATAGTTTTCACAGTTTTGGGCTCAGTTTTTCAGTTAAATTTTTGGAAAATACGAATCAAGACATTTTGTGCATACAAATACAGCAGCTATTATCTTTAGTTTTCACATTTAGGTAGCAGTGACCAGTTAGCCGCCAATTTCATACAATTTTTTCTGAGAGTTACAAACAGTAATTTATTCTAGAGAAAAGGTGTAAATGGGAATGGGTTTGCACCAGCACAGTACATTTGCCTCTTGATGATGATTGCGAAAATGTGCAGCTTTCTGTCTCTAGTTCCGCAAGTGATCAGTTTTTGTGGAGATAACATAGTTCAGTACTTTCAGTACTTTGATTAATACACTGTTAAAGGTACATGCCCACTCAGTAGGCACAAAATGTTCTATATCGGAATTAAATAAGTGTATAAGTGTGTCATTACTCCACCAGTTCTAAAAATTACAAGTGCCCACTATATAGATATAATCATTTAGTAATATATATTTTACTGATAGTGAAGCGTGGTGCTATCCGGCTATTTTCATATGCAAATGAGGCATGATATTTTTATGCCCCCGCCACCGAATGGTGAGGAGGGCATATAGTGTTACCGGCGAAACCTTAACGCTGGGGTAAATGGCTTATAGTTTCTGTTTCCTTGCTCGGATCTGCTTCACATTTCACACACGCATTGCTACGATGGTCCTCTACCACCCTGTGACAAATCCACGATCATCCCACCCCCGCTAAGACCAGGGTTAAGGTTACATACTTGGTGCATTTGAAACCTTAACGCTCAGGTAAATGTCTTATAATTTCTGTTTCCTTGCATGAATTTCCTTGATATTTCTCACATGCATTGCTGTAATGGTCCTCTATTGCCCTGTGAAAAATATCCATGATTGTCCCGCCTCTTCTAAGCCCAATGTCGTCACATACTTGGTGCATTTGAAATGTTAACGCTCGGGTAAATGTCTTATATTTTCTGTTTCCTTGCATGGATCTGGTTGATATTTCACACACGCATTGCTCTAATGGTCCTCTATCACCCTGTGACAAATCCAGTATCGTCCCACCCCCGCGAAGCCCAGGGTCAATGTCACATACTTGTTGTGTTCGAAACTCGGGTAAGTATCGCACCCTGGTGCTTATATTAGGATCAATACGGTATTCTGCACTCTGTTTTAGAACTGCGTGAGAAATTGGATACAAACGAGCCTATTGAGACACTTGACAGGATCAAACAAATAAGAAGTAAGTCTGAAATTTAAGAATGAGCCTTTTTATTTCATGAAAATTGTTCACATATTGATTTTATTTCGAAAAATTGCTTCCAAAACCTGGCTAGATAGCTTGGAAATGATTTAACTAAGACAACAAAAGTTCAATTTTGAATGAGGATTTAACATGGGGAAATTGTATTTTCGTAATAAAATCAATATTGGAACAAATTTCACGAAATAAAAATAAGGCTCATTCTTAAATTTTCCTTAAATTTAATATTGTCAAAAACAATAATGTTTTTGCATTGTTTATATAGCCGTAAAATTTGGGCAGCTGTCGTGAAACAGACAGTAGTTTGACAAATGATGAGATCACACAATTAAGACGTAAGTCTGAGATTTGTGGATACATTAAAGTTTGCTATTAATCTTTAGAGCGCGGGAAACAAAAAGTGTCGATCATCTGCTGTTGTTAATATTTTGTCTTTATTCACAGTAAAACATGGTTTGGCAGCACTTAAGAATCATATCCATTGGAAATGATTATAAAGCATTGTCAAAATATGTTTTTAGCCAGGTTTTTTGAAAAACAATCCAGGCTATTGGATTGGCGAAAGAAACCGGGCCGGCGGGCGGGCGGCGCGGGCGGGCGGGCGGGCGGCGTCCACAATCAATGTTAATGTTTTCGTGTTTGAGTCCATTTCTTTGTTACTGTACCACCTAGGACCACCAACTTTCACAGCTTCATAATCAAGGGGGTGCCCACCACATATCACTATCCAACATGTTTTACTTTTTTTTTGTTTTTTTTTTTAACTTGACCCATTTTTTCCGCGCAGTCGACTTAGCCATTTTCAATGTTAATTTTCGAGTTTATAATGTTAAGTTTTTGTGTTTAAGTCCATTTCTTTGGTACTGTACCACCTAGGACCACCAAACTTTCACAGCTTCATAACCAAGGGGTGCCTACCACATACAACTATCCAACATGTGACCATTTTTTTACCTTCACCTATTATTTCTACGTAATTGACTTAGCCATTTTCAACGTTAACTTTTTAACGTACGTCTGGTTAAAGTTTTTTGGTTAAAGCTTTTTCGTTATACTATATCTCTGCAACTGCTTCACCCATTACCTTGAAACTTCACATGGGTGTTTATCATCATCCATATTTTCATTCTAACCCCCAACCGTGCGGCACCTGTGCCCAATGTCAAGGTCAAATTACTTTGATTTTTTTTGTTAAAGTTTTTTTGTGTACTATATCTCTGCAACCGCTTCACCCATTACCTTGATACTTCACGTGGGTGTTTATCATCATTGTCGCACCCGCTAGCGGAAAGCACGATATCGTTGGCATTTTGGCATACGTCCTTCCGTCCGTACGTCCGTGTCCGGTTAAAGTTTTTTCTTTAAAGTTTTTCCATCTACTATATCTATTTTTTTAGTGTCCATGCCTTGCCCCAAGGCGCGACATGCAGGCCACGGCCATCTAGTCTACAAAAAGTGGGTATAATTATGTTATCCAAGTGTCTATGCTTGGAAAAAACCTGGCCTTCGTGGCTTTGCCTAGTTTCTTGTTTATAATAAAAATGGAATATAAAAAATAAACAGCAGACGACAAAAATGAATTCAGCATTGTAAGGGTTAAGACCGTTTGTGGGTCTGAAGAAAAGTTATCTTATTAGTGAGTCGATCTTTATTACCGGAACTGAGTAAACCAAATCCTGAACTCTTTGCATGCTGGCAAACATGTGGGCTATACAGAATTCAATAGCATACAAAAATTAATTATATTTTCTTTTATTTCTCCCTGTAAATATCATGAATATGGAATTAATTTCATTAGAATTGAGTCCATCAGGATCTACACTGCAAACATTGCAAGAAGTCTGTAGTGTTGAAAGGGGTAAGCATTATTCAACAACATATCATATTACTGCGGAAATTCCTGGAGTGTAATATGTTAAAATGTTCTTATTTCAGCGACATTTATCTGTATGTCGACACAAGAAAAAAGAGAATATTACGAGTGTGGAGATAAATTCCGCATCAGCAAGGAGGTGCCTTCATGGCAAGACACCCCACAGTTAGCTGGTAAATATAAGGTTCGACAATGTCCGGTCGTTGGGTAAACTTTTGCCGTGACACAAGGGAACTGTTTGAACCCCAAGGCCGAGTGCCACGACAAACATTTACCCACGGCTGGACATGGTCGAGCGTTATTGTTAAATTTCTGTCGGAATCATGTAATTTGAGCATATATGCGAAGTACTTTTCAGTACTTTGATAATCTGCTCAATTCAACATACACATACATATTCCGGTATCGCAGTACACGTCGTGTGATGCAGCCGCATCAATTTCAAAATTTCAGTGCGACCGTTGTGAACTGGTCTGGTGATGTAATTGCGTGTTCCAGTAATATCATGAGACACATGCATTACGTAAGTGTTAGCTTGGCTCCGGAATGAGTATTGTCTTCAGCCATGGTCAAACAGCACCCGTTGTATGTTTGAACACGTAGCTGTGAGCGGTGTCAAAGAACGGCTGTCATGTGAAACATCTCTTTATGCCACCTATGCGATAGCATTGCTCTTGATGTTCCGTACGTCCGCCCGTATGTCCATCCATCTTATGTACATTTACGTCAAAAAGTTTGTAAGAGTCCAGTATGCCACAAACATAATGTCTAGTTTTTAGCTCGCCTGCACAAAGTGCAGAAGAGCTTATGGCATACCCCCGGCATCGTCGGCATCCACAAACTTAACGTTGGGGTAAATGTCTTATAAGGCCACAGAAAGTTAATTTGCAGATTCTCATCCCCACCCGCCCCTAAAATAAATTGCCAAATTAATCTTTTATTTGTATATATTTCAGAAAAATATTATTTTTTTATTGTTTTTTACTATTAAATTTAACAAATTTTAATAAAAAATGCAAAATAAAAGCCTCCCACCCGCCCCTTTTTTCCCCAAAATTCGGATGAGAATCTGCAAATTAACTTTCTGTGGCCTAACTTCTGTTTCCTTTCGTGGATCACCTTGTTATTATGCCCCCGCCACCGAATGGTGAGGGGGGCATATAGTGTTACCGGCGTCCGTACGAACGTACGTAACGTACGTCCCGAAACCTTAACGCTCGGGTAAATGGCTTATAATTTCTGTTTCCTTGCTCGGATCTTCTTCACATTTCGCACACACACATTGCTCCAATGGCCCTCTACCGCCCTGTGTCAAATCCACCTTCGTCCCGCCCCCGCTAAGCCCAATGTCAAGGTCAAGGTCACATACTTTGTGTGTTTGAAACCTTAACGCTCGGGTAAATGGCTTATAATTTTGGTTTACTTGTTTTTAAATGTGTCGTTTTCTTTGGCTGCCAATGGGGGCATTCGTGTGCCGATAGGCCACATTTCTAGTTTCATACATGCATTGCTCAGATGACCCTCTATCATGCTGTAGCAAATCCATGACCCACCACCCAACCCTTACCCCAAGGTCAAGGTCACAAACTTAGCACATTCATAAACTTAACGTTGGGGTAAATTTCTTATTATGCCCCCACCACTGAATGGTGAGGGGGGCATATAGTGTTACCGGCGTCCGTACGTACGTAACGTACGTACGTACATACGTCCCGAAACCTTAACGCTCGGGTAAATGGCTTATAATTCCCGTGTCCTTGCTCGGATCTGCGTCACATTTCTTACACGCATTGCTCCAATGGTCCACATTCGTCCCGCCCCCGCTAAGCCCAGGGTCAAGGTCACAGACTTGGTGCATTCGAAACCTTATTGCTCGGGTAAATGACTTATAATTTCTGTTTCCTTGCTCGGATCTGCTTGACATTTCACACACGCATTGCTCCAATGGTCCTCTACCGCCCTGGGACAAATCCACATTCGTCCCGCCCCCGCTAAACCCAGGGTCAAGGTCACAGACTTGGTGCATTCAAAACCTTAACGCTCGGGTAAATGACTTATAATTTATGTTTCGTTGCTCGGATCTGCTTGACATTTCACATACACAGTGCTCCAATTGTCCTCTACCATCCTGTGACAAATCCACATTCGTCCCGCCCCCGCTAAGCCCAGGGTCAAGGTCACAGACTTGGTGCGTTCGAAACCTTAACGCTCTGGTAAATGGCTTATAATTTCTGTTTCTTTGCTCGGATCTGCTTGACATTTCACACACACATTGCTCCAATGGTCCTCTAGCACATTCATAAACTTAACGTTGGGGTAAATTTCTTATTATGCCCCCGCCACTGAATGGTGAGGGGGGCATATAGTGTTACCGGCGTCCGTACGTATGTAACGTACGTACGTACATACGTCCCGAAACCTTAACGCTCGGGTAAATGGCTTATAATTCCTGTGTCCTTACTCGGATCTGCGTCACATTTCTTACACGCATTGCTCCAATGGTCCTCTACCACCCTGTGACAAATCCACATTCGTCCCGCCCCCGCTAAGCCCAGGGTCAAGGTCACAGACTTGGTGCATTCGAAACCTTAACGCTCGGGTAAATGGCTTATAATTTCTGTTTCTTTGCTCGGATCTGCTTGACATTTCACACACACATTGCTCCAATGGTCCTCTACCGCCCTGTGACAAATCGACATTCGTCCTGCCCCCGCTTAACCCAGGGTCAAGGTCACAGACTTGGTGCGTTCGAAACCTTAACGCTCGGGTAAATGGCTTATAATTTATGTTTCTTTGCTCGGATCTGCTTCACATTTCACACACACAGTGCTCCAAAGATCCTCTACCGTCCTGTGACAAATCCACATTCGTCCCGCACCCGCTAAGCCCAGGGTCAAGGTCACAGACTTGGTGCGTTCGAAACCTTAACGCTCGGGTAAATGGCTTATAATTTCTGTTTCTTTGCTCGGATCTGCTTCACATTTCACACACACAGTGCTCCAATGGTCCTCTACCGTTCTGTGACAAATCCACATTCGTCCCGCCCCCGCTAAGCCCAGGGTTAAGGTCACATACTTGGTGTGTTCGAAACCTTAACGCTCGGGTAAATGGCTTCTAATTTATGTTTCCTTGCTCGGATCTGCTTCACATTTCGCACACACGCATTGCTCCAATGCTCCTCTACTGCCCTGTAACAAATCCACATTCGTCCCGCCCCCGCTAAGCCCAGGGTCAAGGTCACAGACATGGTGCTTTCAAAACCTTTACGCTCGGGTAAATGGCTTATAATTTCTGTTTCCTGGCTCTGATCTGCTTCACATTTTACACACGCATTGCTCCTCTACCGCCCTGTGACAAATCCACATTCATCCCGCCCCCGCTAATTCCAGGGTGAAGGTCACAAACTTGGTGCGTTCGAAACCTTAACGCTCGGGTAAATGGCTTATAATTTCTGTTTCCTTGCTGGGATCTGCTTCACATTTTACACACACATTGCTCCAATGGTCCTCTAATGCCATGTGACAAATCCACATTCGTTCTTC
The DNA here is from genome assembly GCA_029237695.1 of Conchocele bisecta. Lineage (NCBI taxonomy): Eukaryota > Metazoa > Mollusca > Bivalvia > Lucinida > Thyasiridae > Conchocele > Conchocele bisecta. The sequence continues at coordinate 4,718,472 of CM055280.1, read as the reverse complement.
CCCCACTAAGCCCAGGGTCAAGGTCACAGACTTGGTGCGTTCGAAACCTTAACACTCTGGTAAATGGCTTATGATTTCTGTTTCTTTGCTTGGATCTGCTTCACATTTCACACACACATTGCTCCAATGGTCCTCTACCGCCCTGTGACAAATCCACATTCGTCCCGCCCCCGCTAAGCCCAGGGTCAAGGTCACAGACTTGGTGCGTTCGAAACCTTGATGCTCTTGTAAATGGCTTATAATTTCTGTCCTCTGCTGGATCCCTGCTTCCATTTCACATCACATTGCTCCAATGGTCCTCGCTACCCTGTGACAAATCATTCGTAAGACCCCAGTAAGCCCAGGGTCAAGGTCACAGACTTGGTGCGTTTGAAACCTTAACGCTCGGGTAAATGGCTTGCCGCTTATAATTTCTGTTTCTTTGCTCGGATCTGCTTGAAATTTCACACATTCATTGCTCCAATGGTCCTCTACCGCCCTGTGACAAATCTACATTCATCCCGCCCCAGCTAATTCCGGAGTCAAGGTCACACACTTGGTGCGTTCAAAACCTTAACGCTCGGGTAAATGGTTTATAATTTCTGTTTCCTTGCTCGGATCTGCTTCACATTTCACACACACATTGCTCCAATGGTCCTCTAACGCCCTGTGACAAATCCACATTCGTTCCGCCCTCACTAAGCCCAGGGTCAAGGTCACAGACTTGGTGCATTCGAAACCTTAACTCTCTGGTAAATGGCTTATGATTTCTGTTTCCTTGCTCAGACCTGCTTGACATTTCACACATGCATTGCTCCAATGGTCCTCTACTGCTCTGTGATAAATCCACATTCGTCCCGCCCCCGCTAAGCCCAGGGTCAACGTCACAGACTTGGTGCGTTTGAAACCTTAACGCTCGGGTAAATGACTTGTAATTTCTGTTCCCTTGCTCGGATCTGCTTCACATTTCACACACACAGTGCTCCAATGGTCCTCTACCGTCCGGTGACAAATCCACATTCGTCCCGCCCCCGCTAAGCCCAGGGTCAAGCTCACAGACTCGGTGCGTTCGAAACCTTAACGCTCGTGTAAATGGCTTATAATTTATGTTTCCTTGCTCTGATGTGCTTCACATTTCGCACACACGCATTGCTCCAATGGTCCTCTACCGCCCTGTGACAAATCCACATTCGGCCTGCCCCCGCTCAGCCCAGGGTCAAGGTCACAGACTTGGTGCGTTCGAAACCTTAACGTTCGGGTAAATGGCTTATAATTTCTGTTTCCTTGCTCGGATCTGCTTCACATTTCACACACACATTGCTCCAATGCTCCTCTACCACCCTGTGGCAAATCCACATTCGTGCAGCCCCCGCTAAGCCCAGGATCAAGGTCACAGACTTGGTGCGTTCGAAACCTTAACGCTCGGGTAAATGGCTTAGTAAGCCCCCGCCACCGAATGGTGAGGGGGGCATATAGTGTTACCGGTGTCCGTACGTACGTATGTACGTCTCGAAACCTTAACGCTCACGTAAATGGCTTTTAATTTCTGTTTCCTTGCTCGGATCTGCTTCAGTTTTCACACACGCATTGCTCCAATGGTCCTCTACCGCCCTGTAACAAATCCACCTTCGTCCCGCTCCTGCTAAGCCCATGGTCAAGGTCACAGACTTGGTGCGTTCGAAACCTTAACGCTCGAGTAAATTTCTTATAATCAAATATGCCTCATTTTCTTTGGCTGCCAGCGGGGGCATTCGTGTGCCGACAGGCCACATTTCTAGTTGTTAAAGTTTTTACAAACCTTATATCTCCACAACACTCACTCCGATTTATTATCATCCATATTTTCATTCTAAGCTTTTACATACCTTATATCTCCACAGCCCTTAATTCAAACTTGAAATAAATACACTCTTGAGACCATCAAATGCCTCGTCGGACTCGACATGCGGGCTGCGGCCATCTGGTTTATTGTAAATATTCATTTCTGATTTTGTGATTTCCCCCCCACATGTACATGTACTTGTACAGGTAATATATGGCATTTAATACTAAACCCATTGACCCGGCCTTAAATGACCTTAGCTGTTGATAGGCCATTAAGCCCCAACAAACAAACAAACAAACGTAGTTGGCCAATGCAAAGCGTGTTACCTGATAAATATAATAAGGCCATACCATATCTTTTCTATGTTAAGCGTCCACCCAGTTGACCGAAACCTACATTACGTATTCTGTAAAAATAAACAAGGCCTTGAACAAAAGAAAGATAAATTTATGTTAAAAACTTCCTCAACCCTTTGCAGACTGCTTTTTAGCATAAATTTAAATTACCGCCTGCAAACTTTAGAAAAAAAATAAGAATAAAATTAGAGAAAAATACTCTAATTAAACATATTATGTGTAAATTCATGAACGGATATAAAACGTGCCAAGTTCCCAATCAGTTTTCATATTACTTCACCAGTAAATAGTGTAAAATAGCATACATGTACATTTTTTTCACAGAACTACTCTCAAAACCTACCCGCATGCGGTCTAATAATATTATGATGTGGTTGTTTTCATCAATGAAATGATGTATTGCAGATGTTCCGGTGGTGAATGAGAAGTTTGAAGCAACTGTTGAGCTCAATGAGAAGGTGGGACTGTGGTATGGTGATATCACGCAGCTTGAACTAGACGCCATTGTCTGTTCCGTTGCATCGGCAAGTACGTTTACCGCAATTTGTATGCCCCCTATACAAGGGGAGCATATTGCATTGCCACAAATATAGCATATTTTTCTAATGAAATGCCAAGACATGTTTTCATTTCGAAGCAAACTATTCAATAATTGTTGTCTGTTGATGTGTAAACAGTAGTGTGATTTTATTTTACCCAATTAAAATTTTGAAATACCCAATTGCTTCAGAAATGATGGAGTGACGATACTCAATTACTAATTCCTTATCTGGAGCCCTGCACCAGTATAGTCTTAAGCAGTGACCGTACATGTACACATACCAATATCCAAATTACAATATGTCCATGTATGTCCTGTTATTAAATGCAGTGTGTCCCATAAAACTACAAAATGTGTAGACCCTGATTGTGTATTACATGTATACAACATGTATACCACGTGGGTGGCAGGTGGGAGCACGCGATGGGTAATTTAACGATCGGTGTTCATCCTTGCCGGAATCCCGACTGGAGACTTGGTTTGGCCCTCATATACATCTTTGACATTTTGTATGTGACAGTTGAATCTGGTTATACTATACCCCTTATGTGAGTATTACGATATTCGTAATCCTATTTTAGGGGAAGGGGCCAAGTGACTTTGGTGTGGTATGAACCTGGCACCAGGTCCGGTTATTCTAATTTCAGGGCTGAATATATTTGTTCTCGATGTAAATATTCCGTTCTGATTTTGGAATTTTCCCCCCAATGCAGCAAGTTAAAATGGGATCGAACCCGTTTGCCCGGCCTTACATGACCTTAGCTGTTGATAGGCCGTTAAACACTAATAAACAAACAAACACATGTATACCACAGTACAGCACAGTACAGGGTGCGATGTTTCTACACTGGATAATAGCCCACTCAGTTTGGTTTGTCACGTTTATTCTTAAAGGTACATGTCCACTTAGTAGACACAAACTGTTCTTCATATCAGACACATCATCTGAGACATTTTCTGGCAAAATAAACATTCATTCACCATTACTCCACATATTGATTGGTATTAATATACATTTTATACCATAGTAAATGTCCACACTGATATCAGGGGCGATAACTGTGTTTCCTTATAATGTTAACGGGAATTACTATTTATTCTCTGTATCTATTTTTATATGACCGTATGTATTATGTTTTACCGCGGGGCGGGTGGGCGGGCGGCGGACAGAAAAAGTGCATAGTTTGTGTACACAACTCCTCCGAAACCGTTCAGTCGATCGATCTGAAACTATAAACACGTCTTCTACACATATTGAAGATGTGCACCTTGGTGTTTTTATGCCGAAAAAATATATTTTAACAAACATTTCACCTTTTTAACTAAGCCATTTTTTCTATATTTTTGTATACAATTCTATATAGGGTACAGAGCTTGTGTACACAACTCCTCTGAAACCGTTCAGTCGATCGATCTGAAACTATACACACGTCTTCTACACATATTGAAGATGTGCACCTTGGTGTTTTTATGCCGAATTTTTTTTTTTTTTACAGATATATCACCTTTTTAACCATTTTTTCTACATTTTTCTATCCAATTCTATTTAATTTCTACTTTACACATCTCTACCTAAGTTAGTATACATGTTTAGCACAAAGATAGGAAGAAATAATGCTATAGATTTCAAATTCTCATTAATGTTTCTTGCCTTAGTGACAGCTTCACATTTCTGCACCTTCGCTGTCTGCCTCATCTTTGACGGGCATATTTTGTGACTTCCGGCACTCTTGTTTGATGGGCAATGATCATACTTTATAATCTGTCGAAAATATTTTTTTTCAGGTGACACATATAAATAGTATAAACTAGAAAAAGTCGATGGCGCGCCATCGCAATATACCCACTTTCCCCAAATGCTAAGTCCGAAAGGGGGAGGTAATCCATGATGGAGGGTCGGATAAAAAATCCGAATTCACTTTGCGCATCAGCACATCAAAACGAAGCTACGAACCAAATATCAGACGCGTAGGTATTAAGGTGAAAAAGTTTTTCGACCTACGAGGAAAAATAGTGAAATTCTAAGTCTGAAAGGGGGAGATAATCCATGAAGGAAGGTCCGATCAAAAATCCGAATTCACTTTGACATCAAAACAGACATCATAACGAAGCTACATATCAAATATCAGAAATGTAGGTATTAAGGTGAGAAAGTTTTTCGACTTACATGATATAAGATTCTGAGTCCAGAAATGGGGGAGAAAAATAATCCATGATGGAGGGTGGTCGGATCAAAAATCCGAATTCACTTTGCGCATCTGCACATCATAACGAAGCTACATACCAAATATCATGCGTGTAGGTATGAAGGTGAAAAAAGTTTTTCGAGTTACAAGGAAACATGGGAAATTGTGAGTCCGAAAGGGGAGATAATCCATGATGGAGGGTCGGATCAAAAATCCGAATTCACTTTGCGCATCCGCACAGATAACGAAGCTACATACCAATATCAGGCGCGTAGGTATGAAGGTGAAAAAGTTTTTCGAGTTACAAGGAAAAAATGGGAAATTGTGAGTCCGAAAGGGGGAGATAATCCATGATGGAGGGTCGGATCAAAAATCCGAATTCACTTTGCGCATCTGCACATGATAACGAAGCTACATACCAAATATCAGGCGCGTAGGTATGAAGGTGAAAAAGTTTTTCGAGTTACAAGGAAACAATGGGAAATTGTGAGTCCGAAAGGGGGAGATAATCCATGATGGAGGGTCGATCAAAAATCCGAATTCACTTTGCGCATACCGCACATGATAACGAAGCTACATACCAAATATCAGGCGCGTAGGTATGAAGGTGAAAAAGTTTTTCGAGTTACAAGGAAAAAATGGGAAATTGTGAGTCCGAAAGGGGGAGATAATCCATGATGGATGGTCGGATCAAAAATCCGAATTCACTTTGCGCATCTGCACATGATAACGAAGCTACATAGCAAATATGAGGCGCGTAGGTATGAAGGTGAAAAAGTTTTTCGAGTTACAAGGAAAAAATGGGAAATTGTGAGTCCGAAAGGGGGAGATAATCCATGATGGAGGGTCGGATCAAAAATCCGAATTCACTTTGCGCATCTGCACATGATAACGAAGCTACATACCAAATATCAGGCGCGTAGGTATGAAGGTGAAAAAGTTTTTCGAGTTACAAGGAAAAATAGGGAAATTCTGAGTCCGAAAGGGGGAGATAATCCATGATGGAGGGTCGGATGAAAAATCTGAATTCACTTTGCGCATCTGCACATCATAACGAAGCTACATACCAAATATCAGGCGCGTAGGTATGAAGGTGAAAAAGTTTTTCGAGTTACAAGAAACGTGACGGACGTACGGACGTACGGACGTACGGACGTACGGACGTACGGACGTACGGACGTACGGACGTACGGACGTACAGACGTACGGACGGACGGACACCCGTGACGAAAACAATATACCCATTTTTTTTTCCTAAAAAAGTGGGTATAATAATTAAAAAGTATCATGCCTCATTTGCATATGAAAATAGCATGATAACCACTGCATGTCACTATCAGTAAAATAAACATTACTAAATGATTATATCTATATAGCGGGCACTCGTAATTGTTAGAACTGGTGGAATAGTGACACAATTATACACTTATTTAATTCCTATAAAGAACAGTTTGTGCCTACTGAGTGGGCATGTACCTTTAATAATTGACTTTGACACCCAATTGACATTGACAGCGCCTCATTTCTTTGATAGTGATATGCAGAGTTATTTGGTTTTCAGGGTTTTTTCAACGCTGAAATAACGTTTTGGGACTTGAAATTTCGTTCGGATTACAGAATAGAGGAGTTCCGGATTAGAGGGGTAGAAAACAATGTGTTTATATAGCGGAGAATTCGGGACTTGATTTCACTGTATTAGACAACCATCATACTTGCACACTATCATAAATATGCAAATGAGCCAGCTACAGAAAACATGTTAGGCAATCAGTACAGCTTCAAATTATGATGGTGTGCTTATTCAATAAATAGAATGTAGCATTTGTACTGACTCGGCATAGCCTCGTTTCTTATGAAATCAATAAACTTGTTTAATAAATATCATATTAAATCATCACTCGTGTAAGATCCTCCATATACTCTATTTCCAGTGAATGATGTCCGTGAGAAGGCTGGTCATCTAATTGACCTGGAACTGTCTGAGAAGTTACAGATGTCGATTGATGGAGAAATTGCGATTACGGCCGGTAAGAACAAACTGTGAAAGTGTTTTGTAATTAAGGAATAAAATCATGGGCTGTTGCGTTTACTGTGGTGAACAATACCTTTGGTCTGTTTAAGGATTGCGAGGAATCTTCGGACTAATTTTTGTTCGTGAAATTTGGTCAAATATTGATTTTAGTACGAAAAATGAGTTCTCTATGGGAATTTAACATGGGAAAAAGGAGGCAGATGATCAGGGCTATTCCAGGAAAAATTCTCGGGGGGGAGGGGGGGGGGCACATTTTTGACCTGTGGGTCGGGGGCGGTTGGTTGTGGGGTCGGAAGCTATATTGTTCTGTTTGGTAGGGGGCTTTTCAATTTGTTTATTTGATTCTGTTAGTGTTGCACTCATATAATTAATTCAATGCTGTGGGTGTTAGCGTCGATTAGAAAATTAGATTTTCGCGACCTCACAGTGCATCATGCATTGTAAAACGCTTGTGTCGATTGGCCAACAAAATTACACTTCCAAAGTAGCGTCCAGTGAAAACTGCCGATAGATAATTACGTCCGGAAGCTGCAATTCGTACCAAGCGTTGTTCGTTCGCTTCCATTTCGCCACCGACGAATAAGACAAACACTTTCGGTGCGCCCGTATTTTCAGGCGTCGTTCACGATCTTTTTGACAAATTGTTACATACGCAAGGACGCGTCTTGGGCAGAACACGGCAGCATCACATGTACCTACAGTACGCTCAGCGTCCACCCGACCCCGTGATCAGATGGAGAGTGGACGTAAAAATTCCTCCCACCGTGTCGGGTGGAAATCCCACTCGTCCCGGTGGAGATGCAAAATCTCCACCATGGGAACATTTCTAAGACCGAATCTGCCGCACACAGCCACCGTGCATCACCGTGCCAGGAGAGCATTTATGGCCGAATTACTGGCAATTTGTTTTGACAAAACTTGAGAATCATCTTAGGAGACGATTCTCATATGCACAGTGCAGTAAAAACATGTTATGTTAAGACTATGTCGCGTTTTCTTTTGGAGCTCTCGAGACCACGTTTCGCATTTTCGCGATCTCGACCTATGCGCGAGATCGCGAAAACGCGAGATTGTAGCATGTCCCAAACACGACACGTACAAATCGAGACGATTCTCATCTGCTACCAAACATGTTTTATTAAGGAATAAAACGATTATAAAAGCATCAATATTTCTTCTATCAGTATATCTTGGGGACGATTCTCGTGTGCTGTCAAATATTTTTTATCAAGAAATTAAAAACATGATAACTAATCTAAAAAAAATCCTACAAAAACATATTTTGACAAAACTTGAAAATCGTCTAAGGAGACGATTCTCATATGCAGCAGCACAGTACTTTCAACACATGTTTTGTTGAGAATATGTTGCATTTTCGTTTCAGCTCTCGCGATCACGCTTCGCGTTTTCGCGATCTCTACCTGTGCGCAAGATCGCGAAAACGCGAAATTGTAACACGTCCCTAACAGGACACGTACAAATCGTCTAAAGAGACGACGATTCTCATGCGAGTCATTTGCTGCCAACACATGTTTTTATTAAGAAATTTAACAAATGTGGACAAACATCAATATTTTTGACAAAACAACATGGTTCGACAAAACACGACACTTGTCTTAGACGATTTTGATGTGCCGCCAATACTTTTTTATTGAGGAAAAACAAATATTTTGATTTGGGTTATTGTTTAATGTATCACATTGCCGGTTTTTGCAGCTACCACCATACATAAAGATTCCGTTACTCTTTTGAAATTGAATGGGTTTAACGTCCCAGCAGACAGCAACAGCTAAGGTCATATAGAGACAGGGACCACCACAGGTGGAAGACTCGGACCTATGACACCAAAAAAATGCCCATTAAAAAAATCCCATTACCCCACCCACTTGGTCTCGTACAGTACCATATTCTTTATAAATAGAATATGGTACTGTACGAGACCAAGTGGGTAATGGGATTTTTTTAATAGGCATTTTTTTGGTGTCATAGGTCCGAGTCTTCCACCTGTGGGGACCACAGTTTAAAGTCTCACCCGACAGATCAGTGGGATGGAAATACTATGAAGGTATGTTTGATACCCAAGCCCTAGGTCACAAATGCCCCTAACGAGCGACCATATGTACTTAGAATAACAACTGACGTAACGGCGGTAAACTGAAATGGCCTACGTGACAATTGACATTTACGTTCCAACTAGATTTTCACGGTGTTTAATCGATTGTATTTCCTCGCCACCATATGAAACCCGACTCGAGAAACACAAATTAAGTTGTTGATTTCTGAATGTGTCAATTGTTTGCACTGTCCAAGAAATCAAACACATGTGACAACAATTTTTTTTTACAAAACATTAGAATCGTCTGCGGAGACGATTCTCATGTGTTGCCAAAACATGTTTTATTAAGACTTCAGACAAATGTGAAAAGAATACATTGGTATTTCTTTACAAAAACATTTTGACAAACTATGAGAATCGTCTTACGAGACGATTCTCATGTGCTGCCAAATCTTGCTTTTATCAAGAAATCGAACATATGTGAAAATGCACAAGCTAATTCTAAAGGTCATTCACACTTTGCACGTGAAACTGGGTTACTGACCGATGATTGTAAACACCATCAGGTGTGCAGCTAGACTGAAAATGATATGTCACAAATGTGCTAGTTGGGGATGGGTGGGTATGGCGGTATATTTGTTTTTATGTTACAATCTCGCGTTTTTGCGATCTCGATCTCGCCTTCCGCTTTTGGAAATACGATTTGTCCATGCATGTGTAGACAGCATGCGTGTTGGACTTACGTTCTACGTAATGTATGTGCAAAACTCAATTTCAACTTTACACGCACACATAATGACGTGAACAAACGTATTTCCAAAAGCGGAAGGCGACATCATGAAAAGGCCGAGGCGAAAACGCGAGATAGCCAGGCGAAAACGCGAAAATTAATAAAATAGAATCTCACATTTTCGCCTCGCGATTTGGTCTCGTGTCTTCGCGATCTTGTGTAGAAATGTCGACGATGCGATGCAGTAACCAATAACACGTATCAAAATATATTGTTGTTTTTTTACTCAATAAACGTGTATTGGCAGCACATTAGAATCGTCTCCTAAAACGATTATCATGTTTTGTCAAATTATGTTTTTATTGTCAAGAAATATAGATGTTTGTCCACATTTGTTCTATTAATTAATAAAAACATGTTTTTTGCAGCACATGAGAAGCGTCTCCTAAGACAATGTTTACGTGTCCTATACCTCGCGTTTTCGAGCTTTGGAGACGAAAACGCGAAATTCTATCATATTCAATCTCGCGTTTTGCAAACTTGCCGCGCTATCTCGTGTTTTTGCTTCGCGATCTGTCATGCGTGTTGGAATTGCGTTCTACATGCATGAGCAAAACTAATCCGAATGTTCTGTCTGTAACGCAGTGATAGTAGCCCCAAGTTACAGACAGAAAAAAATTTGGGTTAGAGCAAAACATATTTTTCAAAATTAACGAATACTAACGGGACCCATACGATTTCTAATTACTTCTATTAAGGTAATAATGAGACTTTCCATTTACTGATCTGTTGGCAATGGATGCTTATGACCGTATTTACATGTACAGTTTCAGTCAATTTAGGTTTCGTGAAACAGACAGAAGTGACAATGACATCAACCAAACATGGGGCTAATGTAATGCCAGAGCTTCAGATAAGCTTTGTGTCTAAAGAGTATTGTACCCCCTGATTTCAAATTAAATGCATTTTTTATTTTCACAAATGGATTATTGATTTTCTTCGTTATTAAATAGGGAACAAATGATAAAAAAACATAAAACAAATTTAAACATATACCGTACTTATTTCAGTGTATTATTACTTATTCACTTATGTATACGTACTGTAATAAAGTTGAAAAGTTACTTAGTTGAGCTGTAAAAAGCAAATGCTGTTTGCTTTTTGCAGCTCAGCTAAGGGCTGTTCCATTAAAACATACCTGCACCCCCAAGACGGCAGTTTAAAGAAAATATATGCCAGGGTGTCTGTTTCTTTAAATTGCATACATGGGTGGGTGTGCTTGTCCGAAAATAACTTCTATGCGTGGTTGGCTGTCAGACTGGTCAGTGTCTGTTTTTCAGGTCAACATGGAGTGGTTCGTATAGCGGGATATATGTATAGGCGGTGTATATTACAGAGAATTGATGTCTAACGTATATAACGCGGCCATTCGCGGCGAATTCTATTCGTAGTGCGGAGTTCCTCAGGAATATAACGTCCCAGAATATGCACAACATAATTAAATGCGTGCTGGTATCGCGACGATTTGTATTCATAACGTGGCATTCCTCAGGAATATCACGTCCCAGAATATGAACAACGTAATTAAATGCACGCTGGTGGTGTATTGTATTATTATCGCACCTTCGCCAATTATAGAGTAGACGCTCGTGTATGGACTATTGGCCATCACCTGGGGCACATACAGACTGTATCGTTACACCCTCATAATGAAACCGCCAATTGACATATTGACACTTTCGCCATGTGTGATAAGGGTATCCGTGATAATTGTCACGTACACACAATGTCATAAAACTGTCGTCTGCACATCACATTTTTCTTACGAAAAAATAAAAACATGTTTTGACCGCAAACGAGACGCGCCAGACATATTAACATACAGTGCGACCCCGTTAGTACACGGAAGTCCGGCGACATACAACCTTCCGTGTTGCTTATCCGAACCGTGCTATATCCGTACTCGCCCAAGACGCATCATAATGTCAACAAAAAATACATGTACACTGTACACTGTGACTGCGAATGAACGACGTCGCCAATGCCTATAGTATGCCATAAGTTTTCACTGTTATCTTCACATGTAATAAATATATTGAATCCAAGAATTGTTAACGTCATGTTTTATTTATTCATCATGTTCATCAGTGGCGGATCCAGGATTTCACCAAGGGGGGGGGGGGCCCACATGGAACTTGAACGAGGTATGCTCGTTCGTCGACTGAGCGGTGCGAGGGAGTCGGCTAGGGGGGTCCGGGGGCATGCCCCCCCGTAAAATTTTTGAATTGAGGATGAGGGAGCCATTTCCTGCATTTTACGCTCAATATTTCATAAACAAAAAAAATAAATAAATAAAAAAATCGGGATATGCTCATTCGTCGACTGAGTGGTGCGAGGGAGTTGGGTAGGGGGTCCGGGGGGGGGCATGCTTGCCCCCGGAAATTTTTTGAATTGAGGAAGCCATTTCCTGCATTCTACGCTCAATATTTCGTAACAAAAAAAATCTGGATTTCTGAAGGGGGCCCCCCCCTCCCTGAATCCGCTACTGTTCATGTAGAATGTAGATCTACGCAGGTCCGTGCAATCCATTATTGTAAACACGTGTAGCCATCATCATTCGATGACGCAATGACCCAATGACCGATATCCTGTTCCATCAGCTGCAACGTCACGTGACAAGCTCGTGCGTTGCAATCTGTGTTTACTCATATGGTGAGCACAGGTGGAAGACTCGGACCTATGACACCAAAATAAATGCCTATTAAAAAAATCCCATTATCCCACCACCTGGTATCGTACTGTACATGACGTTAATAATAGAACGAGACCAAGTGGGTGGGGTAATGGATATTTTGTAATGGTCATTTTCTTTGTGTCACACGTCCGACTATTCCACCTGTGGGTTTGAGTACGCACAAATGTTAACCCTTTCAACACCACAGACCTGTATAGACATGTTTTGCCCGACGTGTTATAATATTGCGCCAGGTAATCAGGCTTATCACGTGAGATTTTCGACGAAGATGAATCTGATAATAGTGTACATTTCCTGTAAACGATATCGAATGTTGACGAATATTAAATTAGTAATTATTACGCATTTGCTCTGAAAATGTTATCAACTTTCAGATATATTTGCAGAAAAAAGTCAAATCATTCTCGGCGAAAATCTCAGTTATATAATAAAGTTGATTATCTCCTGCATGGCTCAATTATGACGTAGCGAAACAAGGCCAGTTGTCACGTACACATTTGTGTACATGCGCCGGGGCGTGGGCAGTGCTGTAACAATTAGTTAATCTGGGTTGAGTTAATCTGCGCCACTGATACGCGATCTCCGATTGGTCAGCCTTTACACCTAATTAATATTCCACCAATGGTGAGCGCGAACGCATGCCGGAAAAATGAAATCGAGCACATAACAATTAGCACTGCTTTGTTACTGGGACCAATAATTGATGTTATTCCCAGTTTGCTCGGATTGATTTACGAAATGTGCAAACGTGATCAGCTGCACATTCACATCGGTGAGATAAAAGGAGGCTATGCGTCCATACAAAAAAAAAAAAAAAAAATAAATTATGAATTTTGGGTCTAATTTGGGAAAGAATCGCAAATTTAACACGATTTCTGACAATAGTCGTGTTACAAATTTAACACGATTTTGATATACAAATAGGCAAAAAATTCGGCGATTCACATTGTGCGTGAGTTTTTGTTACAAACACGCAAATTACATGTCCCGGAGAATTACATTGATAAAATAATGTGTTAATTTAAATTGCATATATGGGTGGGTGGTTTCCCAGTGAAATCGCATCTATGGGTGGGTGTCAAATACATTAATTTGCATCTATGGTAGGTTACCCAAATTCAAAAGTGGCCTTATCACCCCCCCCCCCCCCCCCCCATGTATGTTTTACTGGAACAGCCCTAAGTGAATTTTCAACTTTATTACATTATTTTCATTACTCAATTTGAAAATCAATCCGTATTTTCACATTTGTCTGAGTTTTTCCACTTTTGATAATCAATGTGTATTCTGCTAAAATCAGTGTGTAAAATACGCCAATATGCATCTTGTCTGGAGCTCTGAATGCATTATGATATAAATGCAATACATTTAATGGGCATTTCCATTATGAGTATGATATTGACATGTTTCTTTTATCTTTGTTGTAGGTTACTATCTACCCGCAAAATGTAAGTGGCTTCTATTGTCCCATTGCAAAGCGAAAATGTACGGAGCCCTGGAGGGGCCATGGATTTTTTTTTTATTAATTCGTTCCCACGATATAACAATTTGTTCCCTCAATTTAACAATTTGTTCCCTTAAATTAACAATTCGTTCACACTATATAACAATTCGTTCCCACGAATTATCAATTCGTTCTCACGATATAACAATTTGTTCTCTCAATTGACAATTCGTTCCCTCGAATTGACAATTTGTTTCCTCAATTTAACAATTCGTTCCCTCCAATTAACAATTAACAATCAATTTGTTCCATGAATTGTTAATTCGAGAGAATGAATTGTTATTTCGTGGGAACGAATTGTTAAATTGAGGGAACAAATTTTTAATTTGTGGAAACAAATTGTTAATTCGTGGAAACAAATTGTTAATTCATGGGAACAAATTGTTATTTCGTGGGAACGAATTGTTAAATTGGGGGAACAAATTGTTAATTTGTGGGAACAAAATGTTATTTCGTGGGAACGAATTGTTATTTCGTGGGAACGAATTAATATAAAATAATTCTACATCCCCTGCGGGGCTCCGTGAAAATGGAATATTTAGATGCAACGATCGTCTGTCTGGGATTTTCTCCCCATCACAACAAGTGAAGTTTGGGATTCCACCCCGTTAACCCGGTCTAAATTGACCTTAGCTGTTGACAGGCCATTAAACACCATTAAGTCAATCGATAGGCAAGAGGGATATTGCGTTCGTCCATTTATGTACGTACTTTAGTAACACCTCTCATTTTTCAATATCTCATGAGCCGCTTCACCGAATTTGATAATATTTGGCGACAATGTGTGTCTTCAGATGGTGCTTTGTTTTGCATACGACCCATAACCGACCGCCCAAGGGGCAAATTTGGTAGGTAAAAATGATATTTTTAGCTCGACTTTTCAAAGAATAGGGAGAGCTTATGTAGTCACCCCGGCGTCGGCATCAGCGTCACCATTAGCCTTGGTTAAGGTTTTTAGTCGAGCTTGTATATGGAATACTCCTGGCCCTACACCCACCATACTTGGACAACTTCGTCTCCCTAGTGATGTACATCAACAACCCCTGACCTATATTTGACCTTGACCTACATTTAACATGTGTACATCGACAACCCTCATAGTCGAGCTATGCTGTTCTCATACAGCTCCTCGTGGGTGGCAGGTTGGAGCACGCGATGGGTAATTTAACGATCGGGGTTCATCCTTACCGGATCCCGACTGGAGACCTGGTTTGGCCCTCACATACGTCTTTGGCATTTTGTATGCGACAGTTGAATCTGGTTATACCCCTTATAGAGTAATCCTACCATTATTACTTTTAAATAGGGGAAGGGGCCCAGTGACTTTGGTGCGGTATGGACCTGGCACCAGGTCAGGTTATTCTAATTTCAGGGCTGAATATGTTCCGTTCTGATTTTGGGATTTCCCCCCCCCCCCCCAATGCAGCAGGTTAAATCGGGATCGAACCTGTTTGCCCGGCCTTACATGACCTTAGCTGTTGATAGGCCGTTAAACACCAATAAACAAACAAACTCATACAGCTCTTGTTTATGCTCCCACCAATACCGGTAAGGCTAATGCGTTTAAGTTTTCAATAACTCCGTAACTCTCACCAATTTCAACAATATTTGCCCACAATGGCTGTCTAGGGACGGTGCTTTGTCAATGTCAAGATCACTTGGGACATATGTTCACCTTATTTGTTTATAATGTTTTCTCAATTCAACTCCTTCACCAATTTCAATAATATTTGCCCACATTGGCTGTCTAGGGACGGTGCTTTGTTTCGCATACGAGCCACGTCCGAACACTCAATGTCAAGATCACTTGGGACTTGTGTTCACCTTATTTGTAAGGCAAATGCGTTAAGTTTATAATGTTTTCTCAATAACTCATAACTCCTTCACCAATTTCAATAATATTTGCCCTCAATGTCTGTCTAGCGATGGCGCTTTGTTTCACATACGACCCATGCCTGAACAAGGTCAAGGTTACTGGGGACTTATGTTCATGTTGTTTGTAAGGCAATTGCAGAAGGCGCGACTAGGCTTCTTTTTCTGTTGTCATCGTCCGAAATGTCAAAAAGTTTGTACAAGCTTCGTCATCATGGTATAACTTCAATATACTTGATGGATTTCTTCAATATTTGGACACTTGATACATTTGAGCATTTCCGTCACAAAACTTTAACGCTCGGGTAAATGTCTCATAATTTCTTCATCCTTTCACCGAACTGCTTCATATTTCATATAGACATTGCTCTAATGGTCCTCTACCGCCCTGTGTCAAATCCACGTTTGTCCTGCCCCCCCCCCCCCGGCAAGCCCAGGGTCAAGGTCACATACTTAGTGCTTCAAAAACTTTAATGCTCAGGTAAATATCTTATAATTTCTGTTTTCTTTCACGGATCAGCTTCATATTTCATATACGCATTGCTCTAATGGTCCTTTACCGCCCTGTGCCAAATCCACGTTCGTCCTGCCCCCGCCAAGCCCAGGGTCAAGGTCACATACTTGGTGCTTCAAAAACTTTAACGCTTGGGTAAATATCTTATAATTTCTGTTTCCTTTCACGGATCAGCTCCATACTTCATATACGCATTGCTCTAATGGTCCTCTACTGTCCTGTGCCAAATCCACGTTCGTCCTGCCCCCGCAAAGCCCAGGGTCAAGGTCACATACTTAGTGCTTCAAAAACTTTAACGCTCAGGTAAATATCTTATAATTTCTGTTTTCTTTCATGGATCAGCTTCATACTTCATATACGCATTGCTCTAATGGTCCTCTACTGTCCTGTGTCAAATCCACGTTCGTCCTGCCCCCGCCAAGCCCAGGGTCAAGGTCACATACTTGGTGCTTCAAAAACTTTAACGCTTGGGTAAATATCTTATAATTTCTGTTTCCTTTCACGGATCAGCTCCATACTTCATATACGCATTGCTCTAATGGTCCTCTACTGTCCTGTGCCAAATCCACGTTCGTCCTGCCCCGCAAAGCCCAGGGTCAAGGTCACATACTTAGTGCTTCAAAAACTTTAACGCTCAGGTAAATATCTTATAATTTCTGTTTTCTTTCATGGATCAGCTTCATACTTCATATACGCATTGCTCTAATGGTCCTCTACTGTCCTGTGTCAAATCCACGTTCGTCCTGCCCCCGCCAAGCCCAGGGTCAAGGTCACATACTTGGTGCTTCAAAAACTTTAACGCTCAGGTAAAAAAAAAAATTGACTTCGAATTTGGCCTCATTTATTATCAAAGCGATATGTGGGGCATCTGTGGTCTATGAACACATTTTCTAGTTTTACTTTATTATCAAGGTGGCCAGCGAGGTGATAAACTTCATTTAATGATGCCATTTCTTGTTTACAAGATGTATTCCACACGAAGGGCCCAATTACCAGTGGGAATGATGAAGAGCAGGTCCTACGAATGTGCTACTTGAGCGCGCTCAAGGCTATGAAAGATTTAGAACTGAAAACACTGGTAACGTACTACCATAATCGCCCTAAAGATGCGGGTCCATTTACATTTTCAGGGCTCCCAGATAAGGTGTGTATTGGCGTATTTCGCGCACTTATTTTGGCAGAATACGCATTGATTATCAAAAGTGGGAGTACAAAATACTCACAGCAGTGTGAAAATACGCATTGATTTTCAAGTTCAGTAATGAAAATACTGTAATAAAGTTGTAAGTTTACTTAGTTGAGATTCAAAATGCTTTAGCAGCTCAAATAAGTGAATTTTTTAATTTGTTTTATTTTTTCATTTGTTCCCTATTTAATAAGGAAGAAAATCAATAATACATTTGTAAAAGTAAAATACGCATTAAGTTTATGATATAATAGATATGTTATAATACTTGATAGAAAACTTATCTGGAGCTCTGATTGTTATTATCCCCTCGCTGATAGGCCAGTAAACTCCATTAAATCAATCATTCTTTATTATCCTCTCACCGATAGGCAAGAGGAGATATAGGGTTAGTCCATGTACGTGCATACGTTAGTAACACCTTTCATTTTTCAATAACTCATGAACCGCTTCACCGCTTTTGACAATATTTGGCCACAATGTGTCTAAGGATGGGGCTTTGTTTTGCATACGACCCACATCCAATCACCCAAGGTCAAGGTCACTGAGGACTTACGTTCACCTTGTTTGTAAGGCAAAAATGTAAACAAATTATTTCTTTATTATTATTTTTATTATCAAGGCTGCCAGCGAGGGGATTAGCTTAGTGATAATGATGCCCTTGTTGTGATTGTGATGACAACCATTCTAACCATAAATAGTCTAAATGCGAGAAACCACAGGTGGAAGACTCAGACCTGTGACACAAAAGAAATGCCCATTAAAAAAATTCTATTACCAGGGCACGAAAATTCCATTCGTCCGCTCGTCCCGACGAGTTGGAATGCCTGCAGGACGAATTGAATTTCAAATGTTTGTATGTAAATTACTTATTTTTACCATTTCAATCAATGTTAGGACGAGTGAAAATTTTATGAATGTCGTGCCCTGATTACCCCCACCCACTTGGTCTCGTACAGTACTATGTTTTATATATGGCATTTTTTTGTGTCACAGGTCCGAGTCTTCCACCTGTGAGAAACCATAGTTTAAAGGTACATGCCCACTCAGTAGGCACAACATGTTCATTATATCAGACATCATCTGAGACATTTTCTTGCAAAATAAACATTCATTCACCATTACCCCACATATTGATTGGCATTATTATGCATTTTATATCAGTCGTAACTTTCCACACTGATGTGAGGGGCGATAACTGTGTTTCCTTAAAATGTTAAGGGACATTACTACTTATTCTTAGTATTTATTTTTTGATGTGCAATGGTCATACTTTATAATCTGTCGAAAATATTATTTTTTCAAGTGACGCATTTAATTAGTATAAATAATTAAAAAATATCATGTCTCATTTGCATATGAAAATAGCCTATACCACCGCGCATCACTATCAGTAAAATAAATGTTACTACATGATTATATCTGTATAGCGGGCACTCATAATTGAGTTGTGGGGGGTGTATACTGGAGTCAGGTTGTCTGTCCGTCCGTCTGTCCGTCCGTCCGTCCGTCCGGGCACACATTAGGGTACTTATGTGGCTAGCCCTACAGGGTTATGGACTTGGTAAAGGATAGGGTTGGTTACAATTAGCCACCTAAAAAATCCTTTTATGTGGCTAAAAATCGTTTTATGTGGCTAATATTTAACATGTGATAAGCCACATAAGTATAGTACTGTAAGAACGTCCGTCCGTCCGTCCGTCCGTCCGTAAACTTAACATCAGAGAAATATTGTTATAACTTCTATTTCCTTCATCTAAAATGCTTAATATTTCACACATGCATTCCTGTAGATCACATCGGACATAACCACGGTTTGATCGGCTCCACACTGTAGGTCGCTGACTTTGTTATACATGTTTGTTATTTATAGATACAAAATATATATATACATGTATATATATAAATAAAAGGGTTGTCCACTGACAATTAAAAAAAAAAGAAAAAAGGCTCTACTACCATGTTGCGCCAAATCCCCGACCGTCCAACCCCCACTGATCCCATGGTTAAGGTCAAATACTTGGTCTCTTTACAAAACTTAACGTCAGAGAAATATTGTTATAACTTCCATTTCCTTCCTCTAAAATGCTTAATATTTCACACATGCATTCCTGTAAGGCTCTACTACCATGCTGTGCCAAATCCACGACCGTCCAACCCCCGCTGATCCCAAGGTCAAGGTCAAATACTTAGTCTTTTTACAAAACTTAACATCAGAGAAATATTGTTATAACTTCTGTTTCCTTCATCTAAAATGCTTAATATTTCACACATGCATTCCTGTAAGGCTCTACTACAATGCTGTGCCAAATCAACGACTGTCCAACCCCTGCTGGTCCCAAGGTCAAGGTCAAATACATGGTCTCTTTACAAAACTTAAAAGGTACATGCCCACGCAGTAGGCAAAATGTTCTTTATAGGAATTAAATAAGTGTATAATTATGTCCGCTATACAAATATAATCATTTATTAATTATCAATTTACTGTTAGCGACGCGCGGCGGTAACAGTCTATTTTGATAATCTGCGGGGACGACGACTTTCACATCACGGCTTGCGGTGCGCATGCGCAGTATACTATGTGCGCCAGTAGGCTTCCCAATATGTAAAAAAGAATATCAACATGTCAAAACGTCCAGGACGGAAATTGTATGAAACAGCGTCGGCCAAAAGAAAGGCGAAATGTCTGAGGGACAGGCAGTACAGAGAGAGAGAGTGGTTAATATTGGCGACCAGATCACCAAATGGAAAGAGTTACGTGGAGATTTAGATTTGGACTCGAATAGAGATTTTTCTTCTCAACTTCCGATACTTCACTGCTCATGTCAAAGATGTGATATGATTGACCGTGTCATGTGACTCGTATTGGTAAAAATAGCACGAGATTGGATAATACTTTTTCTGGTCGCGGCATATAAAATGCGATTTAACACCAGTTAACACGCGCCGTAATTAAAAATAACTCGTTAGTGGGTAGACATATGGCTCATATAAGGCATGACAGAAAATGAAATGTTGTAGTACAGTGTAACCTGCTGCGTGGGCATGTACCTTTAACATCAGAAAAATATTGTTATAACTTCATCTAAAATTCTTAATATTTCATGCATGCATTCCTCTAAGGCTCTACTATCATGCTGTGACATATATATCCCCGCTGATCCCAAGGTCAAGATCACATACTTAGTCTCTTTACAAAACTTAACATCAGAGAAATCGGTTATAACTTCTATTTCCTTGCTCGGATCTGCTTCACATTCACGTTCGTGCAGCCCCCGCTAAGCCCAGAGTGAAGGTCACAAGCCCACACACTTGGAAAATTTTACATATTTAGGGGTACCTGGGCCCACGCGGGGTATTCCGTAAGCCTCGCTTAATGACCAATCTAGTTAGAACTGGTGGAATAGTTGGTATGTACCTTTAAAGTGTGTTTCCCAGAACAAACTGTATCCAAATATTTAGGGCTATTACTTAACCTGTGGCTGTGGAGAAATAGGGCTTATGGGTTTTGTGACCAGTGTAGATCCAGATCCGTAGTCTGTCAGGATCTGCACTGTTTGCCATTCCACCAATGAAATCCCCGTCATGTTTTTTACAAGAAATATAGATCATTATCAGGCTACAGGAATGTGCTATTTGATTGGGAGCTATATTGGTCACAAGCCCCACTTCTCCAGTTACAGCCACGTATACAATGGACACCCGGGGAGGGACTGCCCACGTATAACAGTGGACACCCGGGTTGAGAAAGTCCACTGTAATTCAGTTATCTCGAACCCTCCAAAATATGTTTGAATGCTTTGCAATCATGAACAGACATGTTATTGTTGGACATGAATTTCCCTGAAAATACCATATGCTAATCCTAGCCCCGCACTAATACTAGCCACTCTTCTATATTTTCAGTCAAATTCCTTTATTTTCACGTAATAAAGTCATCTCGATATTCAAATTCCTTTGTTTTTACGCAATTATAATGCCAAAAATAATTCCTATCATTTTATAGCCTAACACCTTTCATTTTTAGCGCGCCTTCCAAAGGAAGCCATGCTTATGGCATACCCTCGGCATCATAGGCGTCTGTCCGTCCGTCCGTCCGTCCGTCCGTCTTCAAAAATTATAATGGCCTATATTTTCTGTTTCCTTGCTTGGATTTGCTTCATATTTCACACACGCATTGCTCCAAGGGTCCTCTACTGCGCTGTGGCCCTCATGTACATTTTTGGCTTTCTTGTATGTGAGAGTTGAGTCAGGCTATGCCCCATATATAAAAGTAAGATTAGCGCTAATCCTATTACTTTTAGGGATGGGATAAATGATGCTGGTGTGGCGAGGGCCTGGCACCAAATCAGGTTGTTCTAATTTCAGGATTGAATATATATTTTGATTGTAAATATTGAGTTCTGAAGTTGGGATTTACCCCCCTCGGACAGGTGGATACGGGACTCGACCCCGTTGACCCGTCTGCGTGTAGACTCCCTGAGGCTTGTACCTATATGTCAGAAAAGCGGACGTTAAACCCTATTCACTCACTCACTCACCTCTACTGCGCTGTGGCAAATCCACGTCCGTGCCGCCCCTTCTAAGCCCAGGGTCAAGGTCACATACTTTGTGTATCTCGAAACCTTAATGCTAGTCGCTCGGGTAAATAATGGCCTATATTTTCTCTTTCCTTGCTTGCATTTGCTTCATATTTCACACACACATTGTTCCAAGGGTCCTCTACTGCGCTGTGGCAAATCCACGTTCAAATGTGCCCTCGTTTTTTTTGCTGCCACCGGGCGCGCTTCGTTGTCCTCTGACAACTCTTGTTCAATAACTCATAAACTGCTTCACTGATTTTGATAATATTTGGTCACAATGTATGTCTAGGTATGGTGCTTTGTTTTACACACGACCCACGTCACTGTGGACTTGTGTTTACCTTATTTGTAAGGCAATTTTTTTTATTATTATCTAGGCAGCCAGCGAGGTGATCACTCGTAATAATGATGCTTTTGTTATAATAATTATGGTACAGTGGAACGTCTCTAAATGGGACACACAGGCAGTCTCTGTATATTTGATTGTATGGGTTTCATTGCCATCTATCGCTGATGATTATGCCTGTTCCAGTTCGCAATGCACATCCGCTTGCCTTGGTGTGGTTATGTCTGATTTACAGCGGAACCTCTCTAAACCTGACACCCTGGGGACACCCCAGGTTGTCCGATTTAGGGAGGTTCCACTGTATTTGTAAATCTGCTAAAAAACAAGAAAATTTCAACCAAGAATTAAATTTGCAATGTGTTAAACGGCAGTTAGTGAACATTTCATTTCTTGGGTCCATACTAATCCTATGTTAGGGGAAGGGGCCAAGTGACTTTGGTGTGGTATGGACCTGGCACCAGGTCAGGTTATTCTAATTTTAGGGCTGAATATATTTTTTCTCAATGTAAATATTCCGTTCTGATTTTGGGATTTTCCCCCCATAGCAGCAAGTTAAAACTGGATCGAACCCGTTTGCCCGGCCTTACATGACCTTAGCTGTTGATAGGCCGTTAAACACCAATAAACAAACAAACAAACAAACATACTGAGATGAAAATCCATTAATCTCTTATAATAGTTTTCTTATTTTGCATAGAAGTATATGTTGTTACCACTCATTTGAGACGGTTCAGATGAGTGGGCATAACATGTACTTTCATGGAGAAATGAAGAAGATAGAAAAAAAGATTTGTGGCAATATACCGCAGGAAGCTGGTTAACTTAAACATATTCTCCGTTTCAGGCGGGGATGGGTTGTGGCCTAGGAGTTAGAACACTTGACTTCCAATTCGGAGGTTGTTGGTTCAAACCTCGCCAGAGGCATCAAAAAATACTTTCATAGCATTTCAATCCCACTGGTCTGTTGGATGAGACTTTAAACTGTGGTCCCATCTCTATATGACCTTAGTTGTTGCTGGAACATTAAACCCTTTCACTTTTTCTGTTTCAGGCATTTCCCTGTATCTCTATGGGTGTTGAGGGTAAGTTTTCAACCAAATTTTCTGGATGTCGCATATGAAGACTGCCAACCAGAACTTATATAGATATAGTAATTTCCAATAACCTCCGAAGGGAAGCACATTTAATACACATTATGAGATAGGAGTAGGTTCGAGATAGCGATGAAGTGACATGGTTGAATAGTTTCGCAAAAATATGAATTCATGTTACCCAATACACCACGAGTAAACAATAAATGATTAGTGAAACAAAGCAACAAAACATGTGTTGATTTTATAACTACATGCATTTTTAGCTCACCTGAGCGAAGCTCATGTGAGCTATTGTTACCGCAATGTGTCCGTCGTCCGTCGTCCGTCGTCCGTCGTCCGTCGTCCGTCGTCGTCGTCGTCCGTGAACATGTTCAAACGTTTTCTTCTCGGTAACCATTGGGCCTATAGTCACCAAACTTCATGGTCATGGTCCTTAGGTAGGGGGATTACAAAATTGTTAAAATGACGTCATTACGTAATCAAAGATGGCCGCCGTCTAAAAATAGCACAAATTCTTCAAAAATCTTCTTCTCAAGAACCGCCAACCGGATTTCGACAAAACTTGGTAGGAATGATCGATGTACAATGCTCTTTCAAAGTTGTTAAAATGGTGACCCCGGGGTCAAAAATGGGTGTCGCCCGTGGGGTCAAATTGGGGTCAAATTTTATTTTTGACCGAATATGGTCATGTCATATATCAAATTGAAAGTATCAACGAGGCGATCACTCTGGTGCATTTTTTGTCGAAATCGGAAGGTTATGTCATCCAAGATGGCCCCCGAAAGGTCAAAAGGTCGTTCTTTTATTAGAAATTTCAAAATTCTTCTTCACATGAACCGCTTGGCCCATGGTAGCCAAACTTAAAAGTTATTGTCCAGGGGTGAAGCTTTTTCAGATTTGTTAAAATGGAGGTCATCGCTAATCCAAGATGGCCGCCATCTAAAAATAGCATAAATTCTTAAAATTCTCATGAACCGCTAGCCGGATTTCGACGAAACTTGGTAGGAATGGTCGATGTACAAAGCTCTTTCAAAGTTGTTAAAATGGTGACACCGGGGTCAAAAATGGGCGTGGCCCGTGGGGTCAAATTGGGGTCAAATATGCTCATGTCATATATCAAATTGAAGGTATCGATGAGGTGATTGCTCTCATGCAATATTTGTCGGAATCGGATGATTATGTCATCCATGATTGCCACCAAAAGGTTCATTTATTCGAGATTTTGAACATCTTTTTCTCAGGAACCACATGGCCGATGCTGGCCAAACTTCATAGGAAGATCCTTGGGTGAAGCATTTTCAGATTTGGTAAAATGAGAGTCATCGCTTAATCCAAGATGACCGCCATCTAAAAATAGCACAATTTTTTTAAAACACATGAACTCAATGTCACATTCTCCTCTGGTGTTCATGGAGTCAGGTGAGCGAATTAGGGCCATCATGGCCCTCTTGTTTTGTTTACATGTACCAATTAATTGACAAACAACATTATGAACATTACATGCATTGTACATTCAGTAGAAAATAGTTAATAATGTACATGTAGGCCTACTCACCAACAAGGAAGTAAAATTGTATTTACATAAATGAGTAACATTATAATACTAGCAACAGAATTGTACACGTTTTAAACGAAACACAATTTACACCGTTACTCGAAGTCGGGTTTTAATCACTAACAACTAATGACCAACATTACAAGTTGCGTCACGACTCTCAGTGAATTGCTTAAATGACCAGCGTGATAAGCTTAATGAATCGTGTTAAACACTCAAATAAATCCAGGTGGACCAATTAAGCAAACAACCTGAGGTAGGTGTGAATTTTTGTTGTTTGATAATATGTTTGGAAAATTAGTGTCAACCAAAATCGATCTTGGCAGCCAGGCTTAAGCGATTTATCGAAGCTATTATGTTATCGAGATAGCGAGATTTTTAACATATTTCTATATGGAGGGGACAGAATGAACAGTCGAGATGTTTCGGCACAAGGCCTTTATCAAGGAATTAGTTTCTACTAAACACTATAAGTGGCATCCATTTGAGATTTCACAAATCTAAAATGGATGCCAATCAGTGTTTAGTAGAAACTAATTCCTTGATAATGGCCTTGTGCCGAAACATCTGTCACACATCTAAAATGGATGCCACTTAGCATTTAATAGAAAGTAATTCCTTGATTTGCAGACTTGTTCAACATATCGTATTATTGAGGAATGCTTACTATATAGATATAGTTTTTGTATTTTCGTGCATGCATACGTCTGTCTGTCTGTCCATAAGAGACATGCGAGACAGAGACAGTATACCTGTGGACAAATGCCACACATCCGTGTTGCCCTTATTATGACCTTTTGACCTTCACAACTTTTAACGTTTTCCCACATTAAATTCACCGTAGTTTCTCAAATCTGTCATAACTTCTAGATTATTTGAAGGATTACTTAACTATTTCAACACAGTATACTTGTGGACAAATGCCACACATCATGCTGCCCTTAATATGACATTGACCTTTTGACCTTGACAACTTTTAATTTTTTCACATACATGTATTAAGAAGTTTGCCGAAATTTCTCAATTCTGTCATAACTTCTATATCCCTTGATGGATTACGCTAATCGTTCAATACATCATGCTTGTGAACAAATGCCATACAGCCATGCTGCCCTTAATATGACCTTCACCATTTTACCTTCACAACTGTGCTTATGAATACTTATCACTATTGGTTAGTTAACTTTGCCACAGTTTCTCCAATCTGCCACTGGGGGCATTCGTGTGCCCACAGGCCACATTTTCTCGTGTTTTTTTTTCATTAATATAATATTTAACAATATATATATATATATATACATATATATATTTTTCCTTTTCAGGTCACCCATAGGCTCATATCTGTTCTGTAAGCCGATACAAATCGACTGTTAAATGCTCTTTTACCAAATGTTTGGCACACATTTTATTCACATCTGAGGCTCAGGGGCCCATTTCAGTAAGAATAAGAAGTTTGTTAGTGCCCAATTTACGGTAATAACATTTACACTGACAGCCACTGTTGGACAATCTTGAGTGGATGTGTTCACATGTAATGATGTTTACATGTAGATGCAAACATTAACGCTAGCTAACCACGTCAATGTGTGAAGCAAATAAATAAAAAATATTTGTGCAACATTTTTATCGTAAGAAGTGAAACGGGCCCATGACTAAGCTGGGGTCCCACATGCCAGGTTATAATAATATAGGGAGACAGGTAGTTTTGTATATTCTGTAGATATGACATTTTCTGGCAAAATAAACATTCCTTCACCATTACCAAACGTATTGATTGGCATTATTATGCATTTTATATCAGACGTAAATTTCCACACTTATATCAGGGGTGATAACCATGTTTCCTTAAAATGTTAACATACATACTATTTATTCTCTGTATTTATTTTTTGATGTGCAATGATCTTACTTTATAATCTCGAAAATATTATTTTTTCAGGTGACGCATTTAATTAGTATAAATAATTAAAAAATATCATTACTCATTTGCATATGAAAATAGCCTGATACCACCACGCGTCACTATCAGTAAAATAAATATTACTAAATGATTACTCATGTAAGATCCTCACTTTATTACTGTAATAAATACTGTAATAAATACACTTATTGTTGTAATAAATACAATTATTACTGCAATATATGTCTTTATTACTGCCAAAAAATATGTCTATTGCTGTAATAAATACATGTGCTACTGTAATAAATGTATATTGCTGTAATAAATACATTTATTACTGTAATAAATATGTTTACAGGATTACACATCTCTGTGAATGCTAAAGTGGCACTGGAAACCACTCGACAATGGTTACAGGAAAACCATTCACATGTAAGTGTAACATATATGAGACCCACCATGCGGTTTTGTACCTATGGACATGTGCAATTTTTCATAAAATTTATTTACACAATCTGTGACATTTTCTGTAAATGATGTCGAAAGATGACGAAATTTCAACTTTCGACGTCATTTACGTAAATTTTGTAAATCATTTTCATGAAAAATTGCACATGTTCTAAGGTACAAAATCGCATGGCGTGTCTCATATGTGGCTCTCACTGGAGAAATGGGGCTTATGGGGTTTGTGAGTCCTGTGTAGCTCCTGATCAAGTTGTTGCGTCCCAAATGACCTTAGCTGTTGCTGGGACGTTAAAACTTGTGCACTTTCACTTTTGATCAAATAGCACACTCCTGTAGCCTGATAACGATCTGTGTTGCTTGTTAGAAACCTGGCGGGTTTTTAGCTCGCCTGCACGAAGTGCAGAAGAGCTTATGGCAAACACCCGGCGTCGTCGTCGTCGGCGTCGTCGGCGTCCACAAACTTAAAGTTGGGGTAAATGTCTTATAACTTCTGTTTCCTTTCATGGAACACCTTGTTATTTCATACATGCATTCCTCAGATGACCCTCTATCATGCTGTAGCAAATCCATGACTCGCCACCCAACCCTTACCCCAAGGTCAAGGTCATAAACTTAACGTTGTGGTAAATTTCTTATAACATCTGTTTCCTTTCATGGAACGCTTTGATATTTCATACATGCATTCCTCAGATGACCCTCTATCATGCTGTTGCAAATCCACAACCCACCACCCAACCCTTACCCCAAGGTCAAGGTCATAAACTTAGCATGTTCATAAACTTAACGTTGGGGTAAATGTTGTTTAACTTCTGTACAGGGAACGCTTTGATATTTCATTATCATATGTTTTGTTTATTCAGATAAAGATTAACGCTTTAAGCCATATGGCCCCTGAAGCAATACACATGTAACAACATACAATTATGGGTGACAAAGACAACAGCCGGTGCATAAACCGTAACTTTAAGAATGCAGCTACTATGTATTGTATTTGATGCAGCTATGCCACCGTCGACCATTGGCCATATCACATGGAGAATATCCTGCGGTGGAATAGCATGCCCAATAAGCACATACAAAATGTTTTGGTTAATCTATAAACATACATTAAGTTATGGCGTTGCAGCATTAGTCTATAGGGTAGTGCATTACACATGTACTACAAAACTGAACACGTAAGATATCATGCAATAATGTCAAGTTAATATTTGCAAATATATATGCATGCTGTATTTCTTTATGTATGTATTGGGAGAAGTTCTGTTCCATCTGCCTGATTCTACTTCTAGGCGATGGGACAAAACTTTTAGTCTAGCAAATGCGTACCTAAATTTCATGAGTGTGATGTCCTTTAAGTAATATTGCATTTTGAAGTCACATACATTTCTATAAAATAATGCTCTGCTAGATGCGTTAATTCTGGCTTGCCAATCCTGCATAAAGTTATCGGTCAATCTTTGTTTGAAAACTATCAGAAACTCTTCAATATTTCCGACCCCTTGATTCAACCAAACATCAAGAAATCCGTGGGTCGATAACACTTTTTTGACTAGTGACGCCCAATTTGTTTTACTTGGTGTGCTTTGCATGTCTGCTAACATCATGTTGTATATATGTTTCATGTATTTGTGATCCTCTGACGCAGATATTTTGAACCAGAATTTAATTATATTTAGATAGCGTCGATGAACAAGTGGGGTACGACCAAGTTCTCCATAGATAAAATCATTTTGCGTATTTCTCTTAACACCTAGTAAACTTTTGCAAAACTGCAAATTAACTTTTTCTATTTGATTTCCCTGCACAAATCCCCATATTTCAGCACCGTAGTTGAGATCGGTTGTACTAGTTTATCAAATAATTGTAATCTATGTGTGGGTGTTATGTCTGTAAATTTATACAGGTATTTGTTAAGCTCGAAAATAGCTTTTTGTGCTTGACCCGATAATAAAGATTGTGTTTCCATGAAAGAACCACCCGTTGTAAAGACTATGCCTAGATACGTGAATTTACTTACTATTTCGATAATATAATTGCCATAATAGAATTCTATGTTTCTTGGCAATCTACCTCCTTTTCGAAATACAAGTATTTTTGTTTTTCCCGTATTGACAGTTAATTTCCATTTCTCACAATATTCTGAAAGTAGATTAAGTCCTGTTTGCATCCCGTGTTCCGATTCTGAGAAAATAACAATGTCATCGGCATATAGTAAAATAAATTATTTTGTCAATCCGATATCAATTCCTTCAATACCCTTAGTTTCGAATTCAGCCTCAAGGTCATTTACAAACATGCTAAACAGGAATGGAGATATGATATCATACATGCATTCATTTGATGATCCTCTATTGTGCTACAACAAATCCATGACACCCCCCCGCCCCCCTTTCCCCAAGATCTACATCATAAACTTAAAGGCCCTGAACGGCTCCGTATTACAATTTTCTGATTTTTTCAAACACAAAAACATGTTTGGCAACTGATTTAGTACACAAAACTAACATATACTGCCTAATAGATACATCTGAAGTCTTGAGATTTACATCTTAATCGCAATGTGAAGACAACAAAAACTTGTTTTGTGTACCACTCAGTGCAAAATGTCAATATTGACAATTTCATTTCCGTAACCCAATGGCTTCAGCTCGGAAGCGAGTCGATAAACTCCGGCTATCGGAATTCATCGGCCGCGAATCGGAGAGTTGAGGAGTTGACCCGAGCGTCTATCGGAAAATCGATCGGGCTTTGAGACACGCACCTGCTGTTTGTTTATCAACAAATATTGATATTTTCATCGACTACAAACTCATTTTTGTACCAAAATGAATGCAAACAGTTTCAAAGTGTGTGTAAATAGAAACCTGTTGGATTTATGTGTGGGAAAACCCAATAGGAGGCCAAATTCGGCAACTTGAGCCGTATAGGGGCTTTAACGTTGGAGTAAATGTCTTTTTATAACTTCTGTTTCTTTACAGGGAACGCCTTGATATTTCATACATAAATTCATCTGATGATACTCTATCGTGCTATAGCAAATCCATGACCAACCGCCCACCCCTTACCCAAGGGTCAAGGTCATAAACTTAGCACATTCATAAACTTAACGTTGGGGTAAATGTCTTCTAACATCTGTTTCCTTTCTTGGAACGCCTTGATATTTCATACATGCATTCCTCAGATGACCCTCTATCATGCTGTAGCAAATCTACAACCCACCACCCAACCCTTACCCCAAAGTCAAGGTCACAAACTTAAATAACATCTGTTTCCTTTCATGAAACGCATTGATATTTCATACAAGCATTCATCTTAATATGCTATATTATGCTATAGAATACCCACGACCCACCTTGCACCACTGACCCCAAGGTCAAGGTCACAAACTTATAACTTATAACATCTGTTTCCTTTCATGGAACGCATTGATTTTTCATACATGCATTCATCTTAATATGCTATAGAAAACCCACGACCCACCTTGCACCACTGACCCCAATGTCAAGGTCCACCGCACACCCCTTAACCCAAGGTCAAGTTATATAATATTCATGTTTTTTTATGCAACTGTGCCAAGTTTGAGTGAAAGCTGCCAACAGGCGAGCTTCGTTGTCTTCTGACAACTCTTGTTCATTGATGGAATGGCGAACAGTGTAATCTGTTCAGGATCTACACTGGTCGCAAAATTCATGGGCCCTATTTCTCTAGTCAGAATTACAAATCAGATAACATTCATGCATTGACTGAATACATGCCGATAACAAATTATATGGAGTATAGACTTTTTCACATTTTGCTACCGACAAACGTTTGGCTATTAAACACATTAAATCTAGAAAATATTGACATGTATGTACTTTTAAAGTTAACATGGGCAAAAATGAGATGGAGGAGCTGGAGGAGGAGTCAAAAAAGACAAAAAAAATGGAAATTGACTCCTAAACCTGGATAGATACCGTAGCTTGGAAATGATGTAACTAAGAAAACAAGTCTATCAAAAAAAAAATCTATTTTAGCCCCCATGTTAAATTCCCATATAATTTTTTTTTTTTTCGCAATAAAATATTTGATGGAATTTCATCAAATACTTTTTTTGGGGAGGGTGACTTTTTTGTTATTGACGAAAAAGTACATGTACTTTCATTTAAATATTTTCTTAGATTTAATGTGTTTAATTGCCAATAGATTGTCAGCAGCAAAACGTAGAATAGATAGTAGGGGCATTGAACTTCAATACTGAATGTTGTGAGTTCAATCCTCACCCTAGGCATGAAAAATACTTACATAGTATTTCCATTCCACTGGTCTGTCAGATGGGACTTTAAACTGTGGCCCTGTCTCTAATATGACCGTAGCTGTTGCTGGGACGTTAAACACATTCACCTTTTCTTGTCATGCCTGCTTGCGGACAGCACGATATCGTCGGCATATTGGCGTTAGTCAGCATATTGGCATATGTCTGTACGTGTGTCCCGTTAAGGTTTTAGTTAAAAGGTTTTGGTTAAAAAAATTCAGTATACTATTAAAGCCTAAGCGGGCATGACATTAGGGCCGCGGCCATCTAGTACTTGGTCATCACCTCGCATAAAATGTTGCCTTATAAATAGAATACCAAGCTAGTGTCTTTCGATATTAATTTTACCAGGCTGGTAAACATTAAATAAAAAAATATATTCTCCATTTCAGGTGGACAAGATAGTGTTTTGTGTCTTTGATGAACAAAACAAGCAGGCGTACCAAGAAGTAATGCCGACCATTTTTCCAGTCCGAGCATCAAGTGCCCCGAAACGTAAGGCCATAGAAAGCTAACCCTTTAAACCTACATACATGTAACTGGAATGGAATTTGATATGTTAATTTTCTGACCAATCCTATTGCCACAAAATAATTTTCAGACCACTAAAAATATGAAAATTACAAAAAGTGCAGATCCTGATG
Organism: Conchocele bisecta; assembly: GCA_029237695.1. Lineage (NCBI taxonomy): Eukaryota > Metazoa > Mollusca > Bivalvia > Lucinida > Thyasiridae > Conchocele > Conchocele bisecta. Next base: position 4,686,055 of record CM055280.1, on the reverse strand, counting down.
AGACCGCTCATTATGCGCCGGCTCATCTGGATCTACTATATTTGCAAACACCGCTGTAGAGGTCTGGAGTTTTGAAAGGGTTAATTACAGTTGATCCGGACGTTGTATGTTGAATGGATGTGATTAATCAAGCAAGCAACCAATCAATCAAGCAAGCAATTGAGCAACCAACCAAGCCACAAACAAATCAATCATTCAAGTAAGCTATCAAGCAAGTAGGCAAGCAACCAACCAACCAATCAGTCAAGCATCCAACCAACCAAGCAATCACCCAACCAACCAATCAGTCAAGCAACCAACCAAGCAATCATCCCATCAACCAACCAGGCAACCATTTGACCAACCAAAAAATCAACCAACCAACCAACCAACCAACCAACCAAGCAATCAATTGACCAACCAAGAAATCAAGCAATCAACCTACCAACCAATCGACCAACCAAGTAATCAACCAACCTACCAACCAATCAATCGACCAACCAAGAAATCAACCAACCAAGCAATCAATCGACCACCTAAGAAATCAACCAACCAACTAAGAAATCAATCAACCTACATACCAACCAAGCAATCAACAAACCAATCAACAAATCGACCAACCAAGCAATCAACCAACCAACCTACCAACCAAGCAAACAACAAAACAATCGACCAACCAAGAAACCAACCAACCAACAAAGTCGCCCCATTGCATTCTCGTCTCTATTATACAGATATAAAACCCCAATTAATCACCCCACCTGCCATACTGATGTATCCCTGTTTCCCAACTGTATGTTACATTGCTGTGCTTATGACCCAGTAGTCCCACAGCTTTCATCGATATATGCTGCCAGCAGGTGCATCTGTGTCCCATAGACACATTTCACCGGGGCAGTTGTGTACCAACAGGCCAGATTTTCTTGTTTCATTCTATTGCCCACCCATGTGGTCCCCATGGCCAAAGTCAAGGTCAAATTACTCTATTCTATTCTAATTTGCATCAGAATTCTGTAAACTCTGTGTTTAAAAGTTTTTAATTAAGTGCCCAACATCTCCACAACACAATTGACTCTAACTGCATACATACACAATTGGATCATCAAATCATAGCACTTTTTTATTGCTTTTTGATATTCGCTACTTCTGATTTCAATTGGGTTTTTGGCAATTTTAATTGGGTATTTAAGCAAATACGCAGCTTATCTGGAGCGTGGCACTTTGGCCGGTGTGATATGCTGGCCACAGCCATCTAGTTGATGTACTCTTTTGTTTCACTGCGAAATCCTATTTTATGCATACAGTACACTCAGCGCGAATTGTGCCTCTTCCCACTCGACCCCGTGATCGGATGGAGAGTGGGCATAAACATTCCTCCCACCGTGTCGGGTGGGATTATGTCGGGTGGAAATCCCACCCGTCACGGTGGAGAGGCAAAAATCACCACCGTGGGAATATTTTAAAGACCGAATCTGCTGCACACCGCGTTCCCCAGTGACCCACCGTATTAGCCCATGGCGCATCACCGTGCCAGCATACAGGTAATGTGGTCAGAGAGGAGTGCATATATGGCTGACAAAACTTGAAAATCGTCTCATATGCACAGTACTGTCAAAACATGTTTTGTTGAGAATACGTTACATCTTCGTTTCAGCTCTCGCGATCACGCTTCGCGTTTTGGCGATCTCGATCTACGCACAAGATCGTGAAAGGACGATTCTCATATGCACAGTACTGTCAAAACATGTTTTGTTGTGAATGTCAAATTTTCGTTTCGCGATCCATCACGCTTCGCGTTTTCGCGATCTTGGCCTATGCGCAAGATCGCGAAAACGCGAAACATGTTTTGTTGAGAATATGCTTCATTTTCGTTTCGCGAAATTGTAACATATGTACAAATCGTCTTATGAGACGATTCTCATGTGCTGCCAAAACATGTTTTTATTAAGAAATGGAACAAATGTGAACAAACATCAATATTTCTGACAATAAAAACATGGTTTGACAAAACATGAGACGATTCTGATGTGCTGCCAGTACATATTTATTGAGTAAATAAAGATTCCGTTACCTTTTTAGCTCACCTGAGCGAAGCTCATGTAAGCTATTGTTACCGCAATGTGTCCGTCGTCCGTCGTCGTCCGTCGTCGTCCGTCGTCGTCCGTCGTCATCCGTGAACATTTTCAAACATCTTCTCCTCGGTAACCATTGGGTCTATAGTCAACAAACTTCATGGTCATGGTCCTTAGGTAGGGGGATTACAAAATTGTTAAAATGACGTCATTACGTAATCCAAGATGGCCGCCGTCTAAAAATAGCACAAATTCTTAAAAAATCTTCTTCTCAAGAACCGCCAACCGGATTTCGACAAAACTTGGTAGGAATGATCGATGTACATTGCTCTTTCAAAGTTGTTAAAATGGTGACCCCGGGGTCAAAAATGGGCGTGGCCCATGGGTCAAATTGGGGTCAAATTTTATTTTTGACTGAATATGGTCATGTCATATATCAAATTGAAGGTATCAATGAGGCGATCACTCTGGTGCATTTTTTGTCGAAATCGGATGGTTATGTCATCCAAGATGGCCGCCGAAAGGTCAAAAGGTCGTTCTTTTATTAGAGATTTCAAAATTCTTCTTCACATGAACCGCTTGGCCCATGGTAGCCAAACTTAAAAGTTATGGTCCATGGGTGAAGCCTTTTCAGATTTGTTAAAATGGACGTCATCGCTAATCCAAGATGGCCGCCGTCTAAAAATTGCATAAATTCTTAAAAAAATCTTCCTGTCATGAACCAACCGCTAGCCGGATTTCGACGAAACTTGGTAGGAATGATTGATGTACATTGCTCTTTCAAAGTTGTTAAAATGGTGACCCCGGGGTCAAAAATGGGAGTGGCCCGTGGGGTCAAATTGGGGTCAAATTTTATTTTTGACCGAATATGGTCATGTTATATATTAAATCGAAGTTATCAATGAGGCGATCACTCTGGTACATTTTTTGTCGAAATCGGATGGTTATGTCATCCAAGATGGCCGCCGAAATGTCAAAAGGTCGTTCTTTTATTAGAGATTTCAAAATTCTTCTTCACATGAACCGCTTGGCCCATGGTAGCCAAACTTAAAAGTTATGGTCCATGGGTGAAGCCGTTTCAGATTTGTTAAAATGGAGGTCATCGCTAATCCAAGAAGGCCGCCGTCTAAAAATAGCATAAATTCTTAAAAAATCTTCTTCTCGTGAACCGCTATCCGGATTTCGACGAAACTTGGTAGGAATGATCGATGTACATTGCTCTTTCAAAGTTGTTAAAATGGTGACCCCGGGGTCAAAAATGGGCGTGACCCGTGGGGTCAAATTGGGGCTCAAATTTTATTTTTGACCGAATATGGTCATGTTATATATTAAATCGAAGGTATCAATGAGGCGATCACTCTGGTACATTTTTTGTCGAAATCGGATGGTTATGTCATCCAAGATGGCCGCCGAAAGGTCAAAAGGTTGTTCTTTTATTAGAGATTTCAAAATTCTTCTTCACAAGAACCGCTTGGCCCATGGTAGCCAAACTTAAAAGTTATGGTCCATGGGTGAAGCCTTTTCAGATTTGTTAAAATGGAGGTCATCGCTAATCCAAGATGGCCGCCGTCTAAAAATAGCATAAATTCTTAAAAAATCTTCTTGTCATGAACCAACCGCTAGCCGGATTTCGACGAAACTTGGTAGGAATGATTGATGTACATTGCTCTTTCAAAGTTGTTAAAATGGTGACCCCGGGGTCAAAAATGGGCGTAGCCCGTGGGGTCAAATTGGGGTCAAATTTTATTTTTGACCGAATATGGTCATGTTATATATTAAAATCGAAGGTATCAATGAGGCGATCACTCTGGTACATTTTTTGTCGAAATCGGATGGTTATGTCATCCAAGATGGCCGCCGAAATGTCAAAAGGTCGTTCTTTTATTAGAGATTTCAAAATTCTTCTTCACATGAACCGCTTGGCCCATGGTAGCCAAACTTAAAAGTTATGGTCGATGGGTGAAGCCTTTTCAGATTTGTTAAAATGGAGGTCATCGCTAATCCAAGATGGCCGACGTCTAAAAATATCATAAATTCTTAAAAAATCTTCTTGTCATGAACCAACCGCTAACCGGATTTCGACGAAACTTGGTAGGAATGATTGATGTACATTGCTCTTTCAAAGTTGTTAAAATGGTGACCCCGGGGTAAAAAATGGGCAAGGCCCGTGGGGTCAAATTTTATTTTTGACCGAATATGGTCATGTTATATATCAAATCGAAGGTATCAATGAGGCGATCACTCTGATCGATTGAGGCGATTGCTCTGGTGCAATATTTGTCGGAATCGCATGATTATGTCATCCATGATGGCCACCAAAATGTCCATTTATTCAAGATTTTGAACGTCTTTTTCTCCGGAACCACATGGCCGATGGATCCTTGGGTGAAGCATTTTCAGATTTTTTAAAATGAGAGTCATCGCTTAATCCAGGATGACCGCCATCTAAAAATAGCACAATTTGTTTAAAACACATGAACTCAATGTCACATTCTCCTTTGGTGTTCATGGAGTCAGGTGAGCGAATTAGGGCCATCATGGCCCTCTTGTTTTGAGTTTCTACACCTTCTCTCCGACCAATAAAATGGAAGAAATATTTTTATCAAACGCGGTGAAAACCGCTATGCTATAAGAGAGATAAGTTACATTCCATTAATAAATATGTGTAGAGTAATTGATCGTAAATGTGCTGCTCTTGTGTCGGCGTGTTTCAAAGATCCGATCGACACAACTTAACCTTTAGATGTCATTTTGTAACCTTTGATGTCTCACTTTCCAACACCGACACACGTCCCAGTAGGTCACCGCATGTGCATATGATGATGTATGACGTGATCGGACAAAACTGGGCTTATTGCATATGTGACTAGCGAAGACCAACACGTGTTCACCATCAGTAGATCGTAACATGTCCCTAACAGGACACGTAAATTGTTTTAGGAGACGATTCTCATATGCTGCCAAAATATGTTTATTAGAACAAATATTATTTTTTTGACAAAACATGAGAATTGCCTCCTAAAACACGAGAATTATAATGGTGTTCTGTTTGTGTCGTGTAACTCGCATTTACTCGATCGCGACCTCTACACGAGATCACGAAAACCCTTTCATATGTATCGGACATATTCCCCAATATCCACATTTCTTCTATTTCGTAATTAAAATAATGTTTTACAGCACATGATTATCGTTTCCTAAGGCGATTATTATACTACAGTGTCCTGTTAGGGCCAGTTACATTCTCACGTTTTCGCGATGTCGATCCATGCGCCAGATCGCGAAAACGCAAAGTGAGATCGCGAGGTGAAAATGGGACATTATATTATATTCAGTCGTGGTTTTTCGCGCTCTCGCCTCGCGTTGGAATTGCGTTTTACTTGCATGCATGCGCAAAGCGAAATTTCAAGACGTATGCGTTTTACACACCATGAGCAAACCCTGTATTTACAAAAGCTTCAGCGGAAGGCGATTTCGCGATGCCAAAGCGCGAGATGATTCTTATGTGTTTAGGAGACGATTCTCATGTTTTGTTCTTGTTAAGAAATATGTTTGTTTGAAAGGAAAAATGTATATATTCAGGCGCGGATACAGAAATAATTGCAGGTGTGGGGTCTGTAATTACAAGTCGGCTATGCGAGCGCAAAATCGTAAAGTAGGGGGGTCTGGGGGTCCTCCCCCATGATATTTTTAGATGCCAGATCGCCGCAGATGCGATTTCCTGACACCTAGGACACTAAAAAAGTCACCCAGCTATTCGAGTATTGTAGATTTTCGTCTTTTTTTTTTTGGCCGGGAGCAAAAAAACACAAACGTAAGTCAGAATAAGTGTAAATGTTTGGGTACTACGCTATGACTGTACAGGTAAGCCAGCCTGGCGTCCCGGTGGCACGCGGGGTCATATCACGGGGGAACACCGTGGCCGTTTTATGGCTATTGGAAGTTCGTCCAGCTCGGTCTCTGTCCGCGGTGGTAATACAGGTAAAATATATGGTCACCGTGGGAGGCACATAACACCCACCGTGATTTTCCCACTCTGACAAAATTCCTCCCACCGTGAGAGAGTGGAAAAGGCACAAAGCACTCTGAGTGTACTGTACAAAGTTTCGTTTTTAGCCAGGTTTTTAAAAAAAAAAAACGCCTATTGGATTGGCGAAAGCGGGCGGGCGGGCGGCATCCACAATCAATGTTAAGTTTTCGTGTTTTCGTCCATTTCTTTTCTTTTTGCGTTTACAATGTTAAGTTTTCGTGTTTAAGTCTATTTCTTTGGTACTGTACCACATAGGACCAACAAACTTTCACAGCTTCATAACCAAGGGGTGCCCACCACATATCACTATTCAACATGTTACCTTTTTATGAACTTAACTCATTTTTTCAGCGCTGTCGACTTAGCCATTTTCAATGTTAACTTTTCGCATTTACAACTATCCAACATGTGACCATTTTTTTTACCTTGACCTATTATTTCTACGTACATGTAATTGACTTAGCCATTTTCAATGTTAACTTTTCGCATTTACAACTATCCAACATGTGACCATTTTTTTTACCTTGACCTATTATTTCTACGTACATGTAATTGACTTAGCCATTTTCAACGTTAACTTTTTAACGTACGTCTGGTTAAATTTTTTTGGTTAAAGTTTTTCGTTATAATATATCTCTGCAACTGCTTCGCCCATTACCTTGAAACTTCACATGGGTGTTTATCATCATCCATATTTTCATTCTACCTCCAACCGTGCGGCCCCTGTGCCCAATGTCAAATTACTTTGAATTTTTTTGTTAAAGTTTTTTCGTGTACTATGTCTCTGCAACTGCTTCACCCATTACCTTGATACTTCACATGGGTGTTTATCATCATTGTCGCGCCCGCTTGCAGAAAGCGCGATATAGTCGGCATTTTGGCATACGTCCGTCCGTACGTCTGTGTGTCCGGTTAAAGTTTTTTGGTTAAACTTTTTCCATCTACTATATCTCTTTTTTTTAGTGTCCATGCCTCGCCCCAAGGCGCGACATGTAAGCCACGGCCATCTAGTCTACAAAAAGTGGGTATAATTATGTTATCCAAGTGTCTATGCTTGGAAAAAACCTGGCCTTCGTGGCTTTGCCTCGTTTCTTGTTTTCCTTTAAATGAGATAAAACTCACAAAAAATGACTTGAAGTTAACAAAACAACAACAGAATCTTACACTTGTTTCCATTTGATGGGCAATTTATCAGCCATTTTATACCAGAGACCTGACTTGTTTGTATCTAATTAGACTACCTGAGATTTTTCGTGAAAAAAAATGTTTTCAAAATTTACTGTATTTTCCATTAATGCCATCGAAAGTTGACAAACAGTTTGAAATTCCTTGGTCTTTCGACGTCATTTACAGAAAATATAAGTTTCTGTAAATATTTTCCACACACATCGCACACATTTTCCTGGGTACAAAATCACATAGCTTGTCGCAAATAGAACTCGCTTGACATGTTCTATTTATAGAATAGTTTTCCTTGAATGAAAAAACAAATACAGTGGAACCCAGGGCTCCAGATGAAATAACAAATACAGTGAAACTCCTCTAAACTGGACACCAAGAACACCTGTGGTCTTATTTTTTATGTGTTTCTTGGTCATTTATCTCGGATGATTTATAATGTCTGTTCGTGATCGTTTAGCACACAACTATGGCTCTGAATGATCAAATGCCTGATTTACAGTGAAACCTCGCTAAACCGGACACCCTGGGAACCTCCCAGGGTGTCCGGTTTAGAGATTCCACTGTATAAGTTAAAAAAAATGATTTCAGCTCCAACTTTACCGACTGAAATCCTACGCATGGATAACCAATCCATTGAGTTGTACAGGAAGGCGTTATTGGAAGGCGAAGTTTCCGTTCACTCGATAAGGGTCATGGTTGTCGGTCACTATGGTGTTGGCAAAACGACCTTGACCCGTCGTCTGTTTGAGGAGGACGTTGACCTTTCAAAAAGTGACTCGACCAATGGGATTGAAGTACACGTGAGGCGGTGTCGCGTATCACTTGCCGATCAGTCGTGGACAGTTTTAAACAAGGGTGAATATCAAATACCGTATTTATTCTAGTAATTCCTGGCTGTCTGGTGGGTGGTTGGTCGGGCGAACGTGACGGCGTAAATTAACTGTAGGAATTCCTCCTTATAGGAATCACAATTTATTTGGTTTGGCCCTCAGGTACGTTTTTATCTTTGACTCTTGTTACCTGGGAGATGAATTTGTTTATTGCCCATTATAAAAGTAGTACTGATGCTACTGCTTTTGGAAGGGGGCCAAGTGATTCTGGTGTGGTGAGGACCTGGCATCAAATCAGGATTATTCAGATTTCACGGCTGAATATAAATATTTTCTTATTATAAATATTCAGTTCTGATTTTGGGATTTTCTCCTCATTTGTACAGGTAATCTCTGGGATTTAGTACTAAACCCATTGACCCGGCCTGAAACAAAAATTGGCTGTCTGGTTACCAAAATTCATAACGACAATATAGCCCTGTATCCTATTTCACCAACATTGCAAAGTATACTTATCTACCAAAGTATACTTTGAGGGAGTAATCATTTATTTTTCCCGAAATGCATTATTTCATATAGAACTAACAACTGCATATACAGTCGAACTTGTGCTTACGACCACTTGTAATAAACGACCACCTGCTGTAAGCGACCGGTTTGAATCCCGCCCGACGAATTTCCCATAATAACGTACTTGCAATGAACGACCACCTGCTGTCTGCGACCAGCGACCGTATAAATACGGCCCATTCCGTCAAAATACGACGCGTTTAACGACCGTCGGCGACTGTCAGCGCCCATGAAAACACGGCTCGAAACACGGCTATAATCCATAAAACGTGTATTTAGCGTTCTATAAATAGACTGGTGTTTCAGCATTATCTGGGTCAGGGTATGGGATCACGTGGTCTATTGTTTACACTGCAGCCCAAGGCAATCTCGCTTAAATCGTAAATTTCATTCATCAATATGACTTGCAGCGTAAACAATAGATCACGTGACCCCACATCCTGAGATTATGCACGTATCAACCACATGAATAGGCAGGACACGTGACCATAGGCATTATTTATTATCAATTAATCCGTTTAAGCGTCTGTTGATCGCGAGTAGTATACATTGTAATAAGCGTCTGTCTATCGCGAGCACTATACAACGTAATAAGCATGATTTTATAAATAACTCGTATGTTTAATACATTAATACATACAAGTTTGTATGTCATAGGCATTATTAATAATTACTTTAACTTCTGTTCAAATGACATATTTTATATGGGTCCGTTGCTAATGGAATTCCCGCAATAGTTGGTAACCGAAATGCGAATGATACCAGTAACCCGTGCAGTACCAGTACCCGTGCATGTCCCGAAATTTTATAACGCGGTCGGATTCGATCGCGGTTTGAAATCTTGGACCCCGACTACCGCGTTATAATGGAGCTGCAGTGTATTCAAACTTATGTTTTCCATTGTACATGTTATTACTTTAATAAACATACATATATGTGTATACATGTTATTACTTGACTGTGTTGTCACTGTGTTGTTTTTTATATATCATCCGTGTACCCACTCCACATGGCTGTCCCTATTAAGAGACCACCTCTGTTAAGAGACCACTTTTGGCAGTTCCCTTGAGTGGTCTCTTAACACAAGTTTGACTGTATTTGATTAAAAGTATGCAGAATTATTATACTGAATTTATTACATTATCACAGCCAAAATGGCGGCTGTGATAATGTAATAAATTCAGTATAGTAAAAATGAATAAATTTATCCTTCAATTGAAAATTTCTCCCTCAAAGTATACTTTGCTAGATAAGTATACTTTGCAATGTTGGTGAAATAGGCTAGATCGAACGAGTGGGCCCCTTTCTTTGTGAACTCCAGTTTCCAGGTCACATTTCTAGTTTAAATTTGCTATGGTATTTATCAGGCTCAGCTCTCAAACGATAGGACTTCCAATATAGCCTAGAATATCTCTATGTTATTTTACCCATATCTTACAAAGTATGCTGAGGGGCATATAGTTTAGCCTTTCTGTCTGGTTGTCCGACCATGCATCAGACTGTCCGTAACACGAAACATTAGCATTTCGAAATTTGCATTGAAGTTTTTATTGTCCATCCAGCGAAGTATGTCAAGGGGTATATAGTTTTTAGCTCGCCTGCACGAAGTGCAGAAGAGCTTATGGTATACCCCCAGCGTCGTCGGCGTCCACAAACTTAACGTTGGGGTAAATGTCTTATAACTTCTGTTTCCTTTCATGGAACACCTTGTTATTTCATACATGCATTCCTCACACTTTTCGGTTAACCACTTTGTCACAGTTTCTCAAATATGCTGCAGGTGGCATCCGCGTTCGACAGACGCATTTGTTGTTAGTAAGGGCATTATCACCAGATGCAATTTGTGCAGGGCATGTCGCTGGAAGTGTACTGCGTTAACTACACACTTTTTACGACGGTCAGCGTACACTTGTGCTAATAATAATCAGCAAATCCATGACCCACCCCCACCCCTTTCCCCAAGATCAACATCATAAACTTAACGTTGCAGTAAATGTCTTTATTATGCCACCGAATGGTGAGGGGTGCTTATAGTGTTACCGGCGTCCGTCCGTCCCGAAACCTTAATGCTCCGGTAAATGGCTTATAATTTAAATATGCCTCGTTTTCTTTGGCTGCCAGCGGGGGCATTCGTGTGCCGAAAGGCCACATTTCTAGTAACTTCTGTTTCTTTACAGGGAACGCCTTGATATTTCATACATGCATTCATCTGATGATACTCTGTCGTGCTTTAGCAAATCCATGACCCACCCCTTTCCCCAAGGTCAATGTCATAAACTTAACGTTGGGGTAAATTTCTTATAACATCTGTTTCTTTTCATGGAACGCCTTGATATTTGATACATGCATTCCTCAGATGACCCTCTATTATGCTGTAACAAATCCACAACCCACCACCCAATCCTTACCCCAAGGTCAAGGTCACAAACTTAGCATGCTCATAAACTTAACGTTGGGGTAAATGTTGTGTAACTTCTGTTTCTTTACAGGGAACGCTTTGATATTTCATACGTGCATTCATCTGATGATCCTCTATTGTGCTACAGCAAATCCATGACCCACCCCCCACCCCTTTCCCCAAGGTCAAGGTCACAAACTTAGCACATTCATATATGCATTCCTCATGTGAATAGCTATCATGCTGTAGAAAATCATCAACTTAGTGCATTCATAAACTTAACGTTGGGTTAAATTTTGTTTTACTTCTGTTTTCAAATTGATATTTCATACATGCATTCATCTATCAGGTTATTCTAATTTCAGGACTGAATATATTTTTTCTCGATGTAAATATTCCGTTCTGATTTTGGGATTTTCCCCCCAATGCAGCAGGTTAAAATGGGATCAAACCTGTTTGCCCGGCCTTACATGACCTTAACTGTTGATAGGCCATTAAACACCAATAAACAAACAAACTATATCATGCCAAATCCACGTCCCACCTTCTACCACTGACCCCAATGTGAAGGTCCACCGCACACCCCTTAACCCAAGGCAGGGTGTCCACGGTCAGGGAAAAGTCAGGGTCAGGGAAAAGTCGAGGTCAGGGAATTTTGAAATTGGTCAGGGAATTTTAAAATTTCTGAAAAGTCAGGGAAAAGTCAGGGAATTTTAGAATTTCCGGCCGAGAACCGATGAAAACTATGATAATGGCTAGGGCAGTTTCTTCCAGTTTGGCTATTAAAATAGTTATTTCTAAATAATCATAATGAAAACGTTTCTTTAAAGCATTGTATGTTTTAAACTATTTTGCCACTGAATATCTGGAATGGACCAGGCCATGCTAATTTTTGAATATTTTCAATCATAAATGATTTTTAAGCAGAGTATATTTATGAAAAACTGGTGTAAAATGTGGCAATACAAAAACATCAATGCAAACGGGGCAGATCCTGGTGAGACAGTATTTTAAGCCAACTCATCTAGCTCTGCAATGTTTGCAAACACTGCTATACTATAGCAGCCCATGTGGTTGAAATGGTTGATTCAAAAACACCACATTCAAGAAAATAGATTATAAATAAAATAAAATTTTAAATATATTATATATACTACCATGATCTTTAAAAGGTGGTAAGGGTTGGCTGAAGGTTGGCTGAAGGGGAGGAGGAGGCCAACATATTTTTTATTCTAATATATTTGTGTAATCATGAGTACTGGGAACCCGATTCTGAGAATGCAGGAAATGGCGTTTCACACCACTTGGATTTCAAAAATTTGCACATTTTTTTAGGACAAAACATGCAGCAATAAAACAATTACCAACATTTGCAGGTGTGCATTACACATGTTATTCTCCAACCAATCAATTTGTTGGAGCCGTGCCACAATCTCAATAGATTTTTAATCTCGTACATTTTGGATATTTTTGTCAAGATTTGGAAATATAGAAACCGTGTTGAAATATGCATACAGAAACAGGAAAAATGAGAGTAATAGAATGTGCTCAACCTTTGCTGAGAATGCAGGAAATAGCGTTTCACACCACTTGGATTTCAAAAATTTACGGGGGGGGCATGCCTCCGGACCCTCCTAGCGTGATCGGGCCCTTCGGGCCCTCAACATTGGCTAAAATTGGTCGGGGGAAAAATAATTTGGGTCAGGGAAAAGTCAGGGAATTTTAGTTTTCCTAAAGTGTGGACACCCTGCAAGGTCAAGTTATATAATATTCATGTTTTTTTATACAACTGTGCCAAGTTTGAGTGAAGGCTGCCAACAGGCGAGCTTCGTTGTCTTCTGACAACTCTTGTTGTTGACCCGCTTGCGGAAAGTGAGATATAGTGATCACAATGACGTCCATCTAATTCCAATTTTTCCTCGTTTACTATCAAAGTTTTAACCAATAACAGGTGAGAAGGTTGACACAGTGTTCAAGAAGCTGGCGGAGGTGTTGTCGCGGAAATCGTCAAATAAGGACGGGTCGTTGGTGAAGGAGGCGGGGCTAGATGTCGCCAATGTCAACTATAACAAGAAGAGCACACCGGGTGTCGAAACTAACATCGAACGGAAGGAAGTCGCTCCCTCACAATTTCAGGCTGGTCAGTGCTCACGTAACCATGAAATGGACGGAAACAAAAATAATTGTCTGCTGTTTATTTTATTTGATATATTTCTTAATAAAAATATAATTTGGCAGCGCCTAAGAATAATAACTTCTAATAAAGATGGAAATTCTCTTACATGAGCTGCAAAAGCTAATTAACCCAGTTAATAATAACTACACATTATTAATGAGGTTATCGTAATTAACGCATTTAATAATTAAACTCGTGCAATCCAGATCGATTAGGGTTTGTCGTGGCATTGTTTATTTTTTTTAGCTCACCTGAGCCAAAGGCTCAAGTGAGCTATTGTTACCGTTTTTCGTCCGTCCGTCCACAATTTCAAACGTCTTCTTCTCAAACCGCTGAGCCAATGTTGGTCAAACTTTACAGAGATGATATATGGGTGGGGGCATATCAGGTTTGTAAAATTAGAGGTCACATAATCCAAGATGACGGCGTGGAAAAGTAGGTAAAATTCTTAAAAAGATTTCTTCTCACAAACCGCTAGGCCAATTTCAACGAAACTTGGTGGAATAATTGATAGTCCATGCTGTTTTAGATGTGTTAAAACTAGGGATGGCAATGAATATTCGAATACACTGCAGCTCCATTATAACGCGGTCGCGTATAGCGCGATCTCCATTATAACGCGGGTCTCTCGTGGATCCCAACAAAATATTTAAAAAATCGAGGAAAAAAAAAAATTGTCGGACGTACGACAGTCATCGTGTAATCAGTTGATTCTTGATTTCTGCAAGTTTATTCAAACAACGAAGTTCAAAGTCCATGAAAGGATTATTATTAGTATGTTAGCAAATGTAATACATGTACCTTTAATCAGGTAATCATGTTAATAGGCATATTTATTAATCAATTCAATTACACATAATTGTCGCTAATAAATGGTTGCGTGTTTTTCTTTACTCCCAGCACAGGTGGAAGACTCGGACCTATGGCACCAAAAAAATGCCTATTACAAAAATCCCATTACCTCACCCACTTGGTCTCGTACATTACCATCTTCTCTTTATACAAGATGATAATGTACGAGACCAAGTCGGTGGGGTAATAGGATTGTTTTTAATAGGCATTTTTTTGGTGTCATAGGTCCGAGTCTTCCACCTGTGACTCCCAGGTGTAATATTTAGCGTTCTATAAATAGACTGGTGTTTCAGCATTATCTGGGTATGGGATGACATGGTCTATTGTTTACACTGCAGCCCACGGCAATCTCGCTTAAATCGTAAATTTCATTCATCAATATGACTTGCAGCGTAAACAATAGATCACGTGACCCCACATCCTGAGATTATGCACGTATCAACCACATGAATAGGCAGAACACGTGACCATAGGCATTATTTATTATCAATTAATCCGTTTAAGCATCTGTTGATCGCGAGTAGTATACATTGTAATAAGCGTCTCTATCGCGAGCACTATACATCGTAATAAGCATGATTTTATAAATAACTCATATTTTTAATACATTAATACATACACGTTTGTATGTCATAGGCATTATTAATAATTACTTTAACTTCTGTTCAAATGACATGATCTGTTCAAATGACATGATTTTATATGGGTCCGTTGCTAATGGAATTCCCGCAATAGTTGGTAACCGAAATGCGAATGATACCAGTAACCCGTGCAGTACCAGTACCCGTGCATGTCCCGAAATTTTATAACGCGGTCGGATTCGATCGCGGTTTGAAATCTTGGACCCCGACCACCGCGTTATAATGGAGCTACAGTGTATTCGTTTATTGACCGAATATTCGAATATCAGTTTGGTATTCGAATGGAAAACTTATTTCAAGGTATTGTTTGATTTACTTATTTCTCACCGCCGCACATACAGCAATTGATCCCGGCACGTGTCAAAGTTTGTGTTGTCTGTTACCGACGATTAATACGGTATCGCGTCAAAGTTTGCTTGTCCCTAATATCAACAATTAATAACACGGTATTGTTTTGTCCTGACAGCCTGAAGGCTTGCAGGTGTTTAATACGTACCTTAATAAAGTTTAATTGCATTAAATAGCATAATTGTTGATCCTTGGTAAAGAACTCCCGCTGCTTTGTCGGTACACGGTGTTTCTTGGTGGTATACTTATGTGTTTGTTGAATTCTCATTGGTTAACCAATCAGTAACTGAGTAATGAATTAATACCTGATTCACAGCAATCGCAGGAATCGCGATTCACAGCAATCGCAGGAATCGCTAGAGTCTCTGATGGATGAGATTCTGTTGCGCTTACCTGCACGTGACCGTGACACGCCATCGAAGCGCCGGAAACCTGACTTTCTAATGTTTGATTCGCCGGAAAAGGATGACAGTGGCGAACTTCGCACTTACCTCCAGGAACAATGTGATCCAGAAGCCGATCCACTCACGTGGTGGAAACAACAAGACTAATTTCCTGAGAGTGGCCGTTGCCGCAAGAAAACTACTCGCATTACCCGCAACTTGTGCCGTCGGAACGCATCTTTTCTACTGCTGGTCTACTACTGACCAAATTACGAAACCGGCTCTCTAGTGATTTAGTGGACAAAATTATATTTTTGAACAAGAACAAAGTTAAGCGCGTTTCAGACATAGACAGTGATTAAATTAATTGTGTACGTTTCTGGAGAATATGCGAGTCACTGACAAAATAGGGATTATGGGCTGCGCAACCACTGTATACCAAGATCAGACTGCATTCTCACTGTATATGCTGGAGCGTATTAATTGCTTATGAAATCGATTGGTAACACATACCATAAGTTCCATTTTGCCAGTCACAACAACGTATGAACATCAAAAATCAGATATCCTTCTCCGAAACCGGGAATTACTATTCAATGTTATTCATGTATTTTGCTATCCTGTACATATTTATGCCCCCGCCACCGAATTGTGAGGGGGGCATATAGTGTTACCGGCGTCTGTACGTACGTCCCGAAACCTGAACACTCTGGTAAATGGCTTTTAATTTCGTTCTTCGGATCTGCTTCACATTTCACACACGCATTGCTCCAATGCTCCTCTATCACCCTGTGACACCACAGATAAGCCCAGGGTCAAGGTCACAGACTTGGTGCAATTGAAACCTTAACGCTCAGGTAAATGTCTTATTATACCCCCACAAACAAAGTTTGAGGGGGTATATAGGAGTCGGCTTGGTGGGTCGGTCGGTCGGTCGGTCGGTCTGTCTGTTGGAAATTCCCTTTCGCTCTATATCTTCTACACCGATGCATGGATTATCAAATGGCTTGGCACAAATGTTTATCATGATGAGAAGGTGTGTCGCGATCAATAACCATGCACCTACGTCCAAGGTCAAGGTCACAGTTGAAGGTCAAAGGTCAAACCTATTGAAATTCCCTCGTTTTCTTTGGCTGCCAGTGGGGGTATTCGTGTGCCGACAGGCCACATTTCTAGTTATTTCTGTTTCCTTGCACGAATCTGCTTGATATTTCTCACATGCATTGCTGCAATGGTCCTCTATTGCCCTGTGACAAATCCACATTCGTCCCTCCCCCAATAAGCCCAGGGTCAAGGTCACAGACTTTGTGCTTTTGAAACCTTAACTCTCGTATAAATGGCTTATAATTTCTGTGTCCTTGCTCGGATCTGCGTCACATTTCACACACACATTGCTCCAATGGTCCTCTACCGCCCTGTGACAAATCCACATTCGTCCCTCCCCCGCTAAGCCCAGGGTCAAAGTCACAGACTTTGTGCTTTTGAAACCTTAACTCTCGCATAAATGGCTTATAATTTCTGTGTCCTCGCTCGGATCTGCGTCACATTTCACACACGCATTGCTCCAATGGTCCTCTACCGCCCTGTGACAAATCCACATTCGTCCCTCCCCCAATAAGCCCAGGGTCAGGGTCACAGACTTTGTGCTTTTGAAACCTTAACTCTCGGTTAAATGGCTTATAATTTCTGTGTCCTTGCTCGGATCTGCGTCACATTTCACACACGCATTGCTCCAATGGTCCTCTACCACCCTGTGACAAATCCACATTCGTCCCGCCCCCGCTAAGCCCAGGGTCAAGGTCACAGACTTTGTGCTTTTGAAACCTTAACTCTCAGATAAATGGCTTACAATTTCTGTTTCCTTGCTCTGATCTGCTTCACATTTTACACACGCATTGCTCCAATGGTCCTCTACCGCCCTGTGACAAATCTACATTCGTCCCTCCCCCGCTACGCCCAGGGTCAAGGTCACAAACTTGGTGCGTTCGAAACCTTCACGCTCGCTTCACATTGCACAGACGCATTGCTTCGATGGTCCTCTACCGCCCTGTGACGAATTCACTTTCATCCCGCTCCCGCTAAGCCCAGGGTCAAGGTCACAGACGTGATGCATTCAAAACCTTAAGGCTCGGGGTAAATGGATTATAATTTCTGTTTCCTTGCTTCGATCTGCTTCACATTTCACACACACATTGCTCCAATGGTCCTCTACCGCGCTGTGACAAATCCACATTCGTCTCGCCACCGCTAAGCCCAGGGTCAAGGTCACAGACTTGGTGCGTTTGAAACCTTAACGCTCGAGTAAATGGCTTATAATTTCTGATTCCTTGCTCCGATCTGCTTCACATTTCACACACCCATTGCTCCAATGGTCCTCTACTGCCCTGTGACAAATCCACATTTGTCCCGCCCCCGCTATGCCCAGTGTCAAGGTCACAAACTTGGTGCGTTCGAAACCTTCACGCTCGGGTAAATGGCTTATAATTTCTGTTTCCTTGCTCCGATCTGCTTCACATTGCACACACGCATTGCTTCGATGGTCCTCAACCGCCCTGTTACAAATTCACATTCATCCCGCTCCCGCTAATCCCAGGGTCAAGGTCACAGACTTGATGCGTTCAAAACCTTAAGGCTCTGGGTAAATGGATTATAATTTCTGTTTCCTTGCTTCGATCTGCTTCACATTTCACACACGCATTGCTCCAATGGTCCTCTACCGCGCTGTGACAAATCCACATTCGTCCCGCCCCTGCTAAGCCCAGGGTGAGCGGGGCATATAGTGTTACCGGCGTCCGTCTGTCCGTACGTCCCGAAACCTTAACGCTCGGGTAAATGGCTTATTAAGCCCCAGCCACCGAATTTTGAGGGTGGCATATAGTATTACCGGTGTCCGTACGGCCAGAAACCTTAACGCTCGGTTAAATGGCTTATAATTTCTGTTTCCTTGCTCGGATCTGCTTTAGTTTTCACACACGCATATCTCCAATGCTCCTCTACCGCCCTGTGACAAATCCAGATTCGTCCCTTTCCCGCTAAGCCCAGGGTCAAGGTCACAGGCTTGGTGCGTTTGAAACCTTAACGCTCGGGTAAATGGCTTATAATTTCTGTTTGCTTGCTCCGATCTGCTTGACATTTCACACACGCATTTCTCCAATGGTCCTCTACCGCCCAGTGACAAATCCACATTCGTCCCGTACCCGCTAAGCCCAGGGTCAAGCTCACAGACTTGGTGCGTTCGAAACCTTAACACTCGGTTAAATGGCTTATAATCAAATATGCCTCGTTTTCTTTGGCTGCCAGCGGGGGCATTCGTGTGCCGACAGGCTACATTTCTAGTTATGTTAGCTTTCAAACAGTCTTTTCTTACTTACCGCTTAACTTCATAGTTGTTGTCTTACTGTTAAACATTACAGATTTTTAAATTGGAGATAAACCAAGATGGCCGCCGTGTAAAGTTGGACAACATCTTTAACCCTTACACTGCTTAATTTTTTGTCGTCTGCTGTTTATTTTCTATTTTCCATTGTTAGCTCGCCTGCACGAAGTGCAGAAGAGCTTATGGCATACCCCTTCGGCGTCGGCGTCAGCGTCCACAAATTTAACGTTGGGCTAAATGTCTTATAACTTCTGTTTCCTTTCATGGAACACCTTGTTATTTCATACATGCATTCCTCAGATGACCCTCTATCATGCTGTAGCAATTCCATGACCCACCACCCAACCCTTACCCCAAGGTCAAGGTCGCAAACTTAGCACATTCATAAACTTAACGTTGGGGGTAAATGTCTTATAAAATGTCTTATAAAATATTTCCTTTCATGGAACGCCTTGATATTTCATACATGCATTCATCTGATGATACTCTATCATGCTATTGCAAATCCATGACCCACCACCCAACCCTTACACCAAGGTCAAGGTCACAAACTTAGCACATTCGTAAACTTAATGTTGCGGTAAATATCTTATAACATCTGTTTCCTTTCATGGAACGCCTTTATATTTCATACATGCATTCCTCAGATGACGCTCTATCATCCTGTAGCATATCCACGACCCACCACCCAACCCTTACCCCAAGGTCAAGGTCACAAACTTAGCATGTTCATAAATTTAACGTTGGGGTAAATGTTGTGTAACTTCTGTTTATTTACAGGGAACGCCTTCACATTTCATACATGCATTCATCTGATGATATTCTATCATGCTATAGCAAATCCATGACACAAACTTAGCATGTTAATAAACTTAATACTGTGGTAAATGGTGTGTAACTTTTGTTTCTTTACAGGGAACGCTTTGATATTTCATACATGTATTCATCTGATGATCCTCTATTGTGCTACAGCAAATCCATGACCCACACCCCCCCCACCCCTTTCCCCAAGATCAACATTATAAACTTAACGTTGGAGTAAATGTATTTTTATAACTTCTATTTCAGGGAACGCCTTGATATTGCATGCATGCATTCATCTGATGATACTCTATCGTGCTATAGCAAATCCATGACCCCCCCCCCCACCCCTTTCCCCAAGGTCACAAACTTAGCACATTCAACTTAATGTTTGGGTACATGTCTGATAAC
The DNA here is from genome assembly GCA_029237695.1 of Conchocele bisecta. Classification (NCBI taxonomy): domain Eukaryota; kingdom Metazoa; phylum Mollusca; class Bivalvia; order Lucinida; family Thyasiridae; genus Conchocele; species Conchocele bisecta. The sequence goes on along the minus strand of CM055280.1, from coordinate 4,666,006 downwards.
ATCTGTTTCCTTTCATGATATTGTTACGCGCCGGTAGTGGTGCGTATATAGGACTCCGCATAGACCCTGTCTATGCTATGTGTGTTGCTGCAAGATCCTGCACGCTGTTCCAAACCCTTGCTGTGCGTATACTACCCAGTATCCTCTAACACGCGTTGCGGGCTATAGATGACTGATTGACCGACAAATGTGGTAGCGTCTGCCTATAGTTGCCAATCAGTAGATCTGTGTAGCCTGCAACCTGTGTCTCTCAGATCTGGACTAGACGCTGCACGTCTGTACGTACGGGAACACGGGTGTAACTGCTGGTCTGCCAGTCCAGGGAACAGATAATAGACTAGATAAATTCAATTATTTATTAACTTTAGTTAGCACAAGAGATATCCGAGAGATGGTTCAAATGAACGGTGCATTCGTCCGTACTACAATAAGTACACTATCGTGTGGATAGACTAAACTGTTTATAATAATTATGCAGTAAAACCGCAACGATCAATACTAACGAAAAGGCAGCGTAAACACCGGCAAACACGGTGATAGAATTTGCTATCCACCAGATTTCGTTCGCGTACAGACAAATATGAATATTCACCTTAGTAGTTTATGACTGTGGAGACCCATGAAACGGTAATATATCGCAGGTGGGGTCTCAGGGACCATACACAGATGAAAGAAATGTCCTATGTCGCTAATAAGACCCTCTCAAATGACTCTGGCAAGATCAATTTATACTAAAATAATTAATTGTTCTTGCTATGAGAACTGTACAATGCTTATTATTAGCTTACATTTAATTCTAAAGACCTCATTTTCGCACGAGTTTTAACGTGGAGGTGTTATCTGTAAGATCTATTGTGCCAGAGTGTCGAATGGCAGATTTCGCTCGCCTTATATACCCATGCATGGTCACAGTGGCCAAAAATTGGTCGCTTGGCCAAATATTGGCCATTCTGGCCCAATATTGGCCATTCTGGCCCAAAATTGGCCATTTGGCCAAAAACGGGTCACTGGCCAGGAATTGGCCACTTGGCCAAATATTGGCCATTTGGCAAAAAATGGGCCATTTGGCCAGAAATTGGCCATATGGCCAAAAATGCACGAGCCGGAAATGACATCAAATTATGTAAATGACATCACAGATTATGTTCTTAGTGACGTCAGCAGATAAGAATTTGTCATTCAATTTTATCAAATAAATATCGGACAGATAACACTTCAACGGGTAATGTAAAACACAATTAATACATAATATATAAAATCTGTACTAGAACAATGTTATCGTGTGTACGCTTAATCTTTAGCGGCATGATAAACTTCTTTACGCAAATTTACAAAGACAAACAATCCCACAATTCAGGAATCAAAATGGCGGACAGTAAGATCAAAATGTTAGGCACCGACAGAAAAGTTAAATTTTCGACCACAATAGCGGCTACAGGAATTGTTGGATAAAGTTATTTAGCGAAACGAGAGCTCAAAACCTACGTCAGATTATAGTCTACGTGACATTGTGTACACACGTTAACAGAGCGAGTAAACTTGCGACAAGGTTGGATTCTGGATTTGACAAGACAGGTGCGTGAATTGAAGACAACACGCGGAGCTGGATAAGAACCGACAGACATGATTCTTAACATGCGTGCTTGGTCTGTGGGTACAATTCCAGATCATATCATGTATGTTTTCATTTCACGTCTTGTCAAAGCAGCACAAATAAATAACGTTGATATTCTACAAGCTGTGTGGAGAAAATGAAAGTTCATTCAGCGTGGTTTATAACTAAATAATCCAGGTAAGTTACCTAAATATGCCGGAGCATATCAATATTTCATACATGCATTCATCTGATGATACTCGACGTTGGGGTAAATGTCTAATTTCTTTTTATTTACAGGGAACGCCTTGATATTTCACATACATGCATTCATCTGATGATACTCTATCATGCTATAGCAAATCCATGACCCACCTTCCACCACTGACCCCAATGTCGAGATCCACCGCACCTTAACCCCAGGTCAAGTTATATAATATTCATGTTTTTTATACAACTGTGCCTAGTTTGAGCGAAGGCTGCCAACAGGCGAGCTTCGTTGTCTTCTGACAACTCTTGTTATCATCAAATCATCAAAAACATGCTTTGACAGCACTTTAGAATAATTTACAGCATGCTTTGACAGCACTTTCTGAAGTGCTGTAAAACCATGTTTTTATTGAGAAATAAGGCAAGGTATAAAAGCAACAGCAGACAACAATTGTTGTGTGTAGCGGTCTAGCGGTTTAACAATGTCTTCCCATCATCAGACTGGTTTCAACAAAAATTTGTAGGAATAATGAATGTATAAAGGTCTCAGATTTACTTGCATATATATAATAACCAGGTGAGCGATATAGGGCCACAATGGCCCTCTTGTGTACCGCAGTTGTCTACTATGGCTTAGTCTCGGTGAGTGAATCAAACATCTTTATTTCGAACACGAGAACAGAGTATGTGCTCCGTATGTTTCACGAATTGCCCACTTTGTAGGGCCGTCTGCGAGTGATGTCGAACCGTCTGTAGACACGAATGACTCGGGAGGGGGAGGGGATGTGGTGACCTTTAGCGAGGACAAGAATGCCATCTTGAAGGAACTGAAGGTTAGTTTATTTCTAAGTGCTCACTTTCAGGTACAGAAGCGTCTTGAGAAGCTGTGTTGGTTTGACCCACGTTTGCGCTATATTTGACAGAAAACCAGTTTTTGTTTGTTCCTTGTGTTTCCCCGTTTTGTCTTCAATGCGCATACTCAGTGATACAAAAATGGTGAAACGTTTCTGATGACATTTCTACATTTCCGCAACAGACATATGATATTTCTACATTTCCGCAACAGACATGTTTCTACATTTCCGCGACAGATATATTTCTACATTTCCACGACATACATATTTCTACATTTTCTCGACAGACATATTTCTGCGATTGACATATTTCTACATTTCTGCGACAGTCCTATTTCTTCATTTCTATGACAGACATATTTCTATTTCTATATTTCCATGACACTCAATTCTACATTTCCGCGGCAGACATATTTCTATATTTCCGTGACAAATATATTTCTATATTTCCGCGACACATATTTCTGTGGCAGATATATTTCTACATTTATACGACAGACATATGTCTACATTTCCACAACAAACATATTTATGCGACATATATTTCCGCGATGTACATATACACGGCTGACATATTTCTATATTTCTGCGACAGACATTTCTACATTTCCGCGACGGGCATGTTTCTATATTTCCGTGACCGACATATTTCTATATTTCTACATTTCCGCGAAGACATATTTCTACATTTCCTCGAAGAGATATTTCTATATTTCCACGACAGACATATTTCTATATTTCCACGACAGACACACTTATATATTCTCACTGCAGGAGCTGATTTCAAACACGGATGCGTCAAATGACTCGGACTACGCCGACCTGTCTATCTGGGACTTTGCCGGGCAGTCTGTGTTCTACACGACCCACCAAATGTTCCTTTCATCGCGAGCCGTCTATCTTCTCGTCACTGACATCAGTAAACGTGTTAACAACAGTGTCGAAGATGACAATTGTTGCTTTGACAGTAAAGGGGCGGCGGAGCCGTATAAAATATCTGGTATGTCAGTCTGAATACAGCATTCAGCGGCTTTTGTCTATACTGCTATATGGGACGTGCTATGTGAAGTTTTTATGCCACCGGGTTTCGAAGAAACGGGTGGCATATAGTGTTTGGACCGTCCGTCCGTCCGCGTCCGCCCGTCCGTCCGTCCGTCCGTCCGTCCGTCCGTCCACGTCCGTCCGCGTCCGTCTAGTCCTTTGATCTTTTATATAGCAAATAGCCCATAAACCCAAAATGTTGGTACGGACGGACGGACGGACGGACGGACGGACGGACGGAGGACGGACGGACGGACGTTCTTACAGTACTATACTTATGTGGCTTATCACATGTTAAATATTAGCCACATAAAAGGATTTTTTAGGTGGCTAATTGTAACCAACCCTATCCTTTACCAAGTCCATAACCCTGTGGGGCTAGCCACATAAGTACCCTAATGTGTGCCCGGACGGACGGACGGACGGACGGACGGACGGACAGACGGACGGTCCAAACACTATATGCCACCCGTTTCTTTGAAACCCGATGGCATAAAAATGCGTCTGTCGAACGCGGATGCCACCTGCAGCATATTTGAGAAACTGCGACAAAGTGGTTAACCGAAAAGTGTGACGGACGGACGGACGGACGGACGGACGGACGGAACGGGACGGACGGACGGACGGACGGACGGACGGACGGACGGACGGACGGACGGCGGACGGACGGACGGGGAAAGGACGGCGGACGGACGGACGGACGGAACGGACGGACGGTACGGCGGACGGCCGGACGGACGGGACGGGACCGGTCGGACGGACGGCACGGACGGACAGGTACGGACGGACGGTCGGACGGACGGTGGGACGGTACGGAGGAAGGTTACGGGACGGACGCGGACGGACGGACGGGTCCGGTTTCCGTCGGACCTGGGACCGTCGTTACGTCCAGTCCGTCCGTTCGTCCGTACGTCCGTCCGTCCGTCGTCCGTCCACCGTCCGTCCGTCCGTCGTCGTCCGTCCGCCGTCCGTCCGTCCGTCCGTCCGTCAGTCCGTCGCCGTCCGTCCGTCCTCCGTCCGTCCGATCCGTCCAGTCCGTCCGTCCGAAGGGGCCGTTCCGTCCGTCCGGTCCGTCCGTCCGTCCGTCTGAACGTCCGTCCGCTCTTAGGAGAGCGACCATGTGGGGTCATTCTTCAGTACAAGTTGACGTTGTGGGGTGTTTTCAGCATGTGGGGTCGACCCCACATGCTGTTGCTACTTTTCTGTCCAATGGACTTTATGGGGTGTGTATATCATTAAATAAAATTGACCCCACAAGGTTTTGTCTGAAAAAAAAATCACATGCTCCATGGACACCACCGTAACATCATCATTTTGTATTGACAAACTTACATTAATTACGAGTTACGTCCCTTGTTGGTTCAGGGTACGTATCGTCCAGAGGTATTCCGAAATTGATTTCTTGCGCATGCGCGTATCGCTATCTACCATTCCGACATTTTGCGAAGAACAACAACAACAGCAGATGAATTAAGTTGAGCCTTTTAAAATCCATTATAATCCTGTTCATATAAAGAGATACATATACAAATATATTGACAGAATAAAGATTTTGTATAATATCGGATGAATCAGGTTGGTTGAAACTCGCCCGAGATTTGTTGACATTGTGGGGTGTTTTCAGGGTAATTCGTTTTCAGCATTGTGGCTTTTTTGTAGGGTCGCTGGACTTATTTTCATTAAATATTGTACGCTATTGGTTGATAACCAAGTTTAATCAGTTGTCTACTTCAAGTAAGTGTCTAATATCACTTCAAAATGTCAAACGTGACTGATTTTGGTTCACTTTTAAGCTCTTATAACGCAAAAATAATTCCCGCATTTCCGTGAAAACCAGTAACCCGACGGCAACCAGTAACCGACAGACATTTATAAATTGGCAAATGATATAAATATTGTATTTGTGCTTAAACAATGTTTGAATTCCATGACCTGTTTACTTCTACGGATTGTACTTAGGCCTTACAATATAATTAATCTTAAACTTGGAGAGCATTTATAATAAAACAATTGCATTTTCAATGGTATATATCATATACAGGGTAGGGGCCGTTTTGAATATATTCTGGGAATTTTGGGGCCGTTTTGACCAGGGGCCGTTTTGACTTGCTACCGGAATAGACACTTTGCCAAGGGAGATCACTCTAGTTCAACATGTTTTTGTGTCTTGCAAATTGCTGTATTGAAACATAAATTTACTATGAAGTCAACAATGTAGGTAATGTTTTACTACAATGTTTTAATACTGGAATACAAAATATGCCTGTGCAACATTGCTGCTGACCTCATTGTCTCACTCTGCGTGTGTCTAAAACGAAAGTGGACCGGAAGTGATTTTGAACTGTCAAAATTTTGCGATATTTTTTTTTGTCTCATTTTCTGTAGGCGATTTTGGTTATTACATATACTTTTCAGGAGTAATTTATGTAGCTGCAAGTCTTTTTTTGCTTCGAATGTCAAATTAGACTGTTTCTAGAACATGGAGAATAATTTATTATTAGAAAATTGTTTTTGTCAAACTAACCAGTAGTCAAACAGAACAGTAGCCGGACAATACAGAATTATACTGATAGTTCATAAAAAGAAGTGGATGGATTGAAGCAATATAGTCCACACATGTTATTCATAGACAATTTCGCTGATGCTCATGTTTTTTTTTGCTTCGGAGGTAAAAAATATCTATAACAATATCCAGGGACTTGGCAATACACAATCCTAATACGTCCGTGCAATATCTGAAATTTAAATTTTTAAAATTTTATTATTGCCAAAAAATCGGGTCGGCGGATCTTTAAACCAACAAATAAAAAAAATATGGCCAAAACGACACGGTATTATTTATTGTTCGGAATGAACAATCCTGGACACATAACTATGATCAGCCATGGCAATGCTCTTGCTTCATAATGGCTTTGCATAGGTTTGGTAATGCTGGTTGCTAGGCAACTATATGTGACGCGTACCTGCCATAACCATGACCAAGGCAAAATTCATCTTCTATTTCATTCTGATATATGCACTATATACCAACTTAGAAATTTGTTTTCATTATTTATTGGATGACACTCGTATGTCGATCAGTATTAAAAAAGTTTGGATATGGTGGGCATAACTTCTGCATTTTTTATACAACCGTTTCAAAAAAAAACGGTACGTATTATGTTTTACCGCGGGGCGGGAGGGCGGCGTACAGAAACGTGCATAGTTTGTGTACACAACTCCTCTGAAACGGTTCAGTCAATCGATCTGAAAATATACACACGCATTCTACACGTATTGAAGATGTGCACCTTGGTGTTTTTATGCTGAAAAAATTATTTTTAACAAAATTATCGACCTTTTAACTTTATGTCGTAATAATTGTATCCTCCCGATGATAGTCGGGGATACTATGTATTTGACGTCGTCACGCCGCGTCCGCCGCCGTCGCAGACACTTTCGTGTCCGGGCTATAAGTCTGAAACCGTATTGAATATTTTAACGAAACTTCATCCATGCATAGATAACGAGTCAACGACGTGTCGCGCGCAAGAACCACAACTCTTTGGTCGCTAATTTTGGAGTTATTCCCCTTTGTTTATTTTTTTTATTTTTTCGTGTCCGGGCTATAAGTCTGAAACCGTATGGATTATTTTAACGAAACTTCATTCATGCATAGATAACGAGTCAACGACGTGTCGCGCACAAGAACCACAACTCTCGGGTCGCAAATTTTGGACTTATTCCCCTTTCTGGATTTTTCTTTTCTGACATGGCGGCAAGGGGGATACAATGCGGTCGTGGGCAACTGTCGTTCTAGTTTAAACATCTGTTTTATACGGCAGTCGACAAAAGACAAAGTTTGGGTCAACTGTTGTACGATTTACGGTTTTTCGTCCTTTTGACAGTGTAAAACTTAAAGCCACTATATGCGTAACTAATCCAATTTTCAGATTTTTTTCAAACGCAAACATTTTTTTTCTTGTTACATTCTTCATGGACTCATTGTGGGGAGGTTGTGCCAGGCTTGTACTATTTACATTTGTTGTTTGTTACATGAAGTAGTTGATGGACATATTCTGGGGAGCTTGTTTATGATCCATTGTTGGGTTGTACCAGGCTTGTATTATTTACACGTGGTAGGTAATGACACATTGTGGGGAGCTTGTCCATGATACATTGTGGGGTTGTACCAGGCTTGTATTATTTACACGTGGTAGGTAATGACACATTGTGGGGAGCTTGTCCATGATACATTGTGGGGTTGTACCTTGCTTGTATTATTTACATTTTGTTTGTTGCATGAAGTAGTTGTTGGACACATTGTGGGGAGATTGTCCGTGATCTATTGTGGGGTTGTACCTGGCTTGTATTCTGCACAATTTTTCTTCTTACATGTAGTGACACATTGTGGGGAGGTTGTCCATGATCCATTGTGGGGTTGTATCAGGCTTGTATTATTTACACGTAGTAGTTGATGGACACATTGTGGGGCGGTTGTCCGTGATCCACTGTGGGGTTGTATTGAGCTTGTATTATTTACACGTAGTAGTTGATTTACATGTAGTAGTTGATGGACAGCTTTTGTTGCATTATAATTGAAGCATGCCAAGGGCATTAACGACTTGTATTGCTGATGGACTTGTATTGCTGATGGATACATTGTGTTGAGGTTGTCCATTACCACATTGTGGGGTTGTATCCAACTTGTATTGCTGATGGATACATTGTGGGGAGGTTGTCCATTACCACATTGTGGGGTTGTACCCAACTTGTATTGCTGATGGATACATTGTGGGGAGGTTGTCCATTACCACATTGTGGGGTTGTACCCAACTTGTATTGCTGATGGATACATTGTGGGGAGGTTGTACATTACCACATTGTGGGTTTGTACCCAACTTGTATTGCTGATGGATACATTGTGTTGAGATTGTCCATTACCACATTGTGGGGTTGTACCCAACTTGTATTGCTGATGGATACATTGTGGGGAGGTTGTCCATTACCACATTGTGGGGTTGTACCCAACTTGTATTGCTGATTGATACATTGTGGGGAGGTTGTCCATTACCACATTGTGGGGTTGTACCCAACTTGTATTGCTGATGGATATGTCACAGCACGTCCATTACGGAGATACTGAAGAGGGGAAGGGTTGGACAATCAGGGATGCTCTGTATCGCTGAGGTCTGGAGAAACTGGAGATAAACCAAAACTAAATTACAAAATGTAATTTATTAGTTATCAAAGATACAATATGGCGGCGATGTGCGTATACTGGCGACTATCGAAGAAGTCGTTGAACCGAACTATACTCATGTGTAGACCCTAAGCAGAAATACCCAAAAGGATGCATCGGTCATTTGCGACCAGTATAGTCCCAGATCAGACTGCACATTGGTGAAATCTGATCCGTACATTGACTGACGCTCCTGCATGTATGTGACCAGTGTAGTCCCAGATCAGACTGCACATATGTGGAGTCTGATCAGAACCTACACTGATGCGTCGGCAGTTAAACAAAGGGAAACAACGGTATATGTTACCAGTGAAGACACGAATATGGCTGCACATTTGTGCCAGCCAATTAGGGTCCTCACTGATGGTCAAATAGGTGGGAACACATGAGAATAGCGGTTCTAACCTAACAATGCACCGAAATGTGGCATAAATAACGGTGGGTATGTGTTAAAATAAACACAAAATCCCGAACATGAAACTGTCCGACATGAACCGTAGATACAATATATGGCTAACGGCCGTATAACTAGGATCATTAAGGTGCCAATTGATACAGAATATCAATATCTGGCCGGTGCCTGAACATAATATGTTGCAATTCTCATGAAATAGAGTAGATGTATACACAATCGAACATGCACGCCATATATGATATACACAAAGTAATCGGCTCACGAGAAAATAGATGAGTGATAATCGGTGATCAAAATGACAAAGGAGTGTATGAAACGTCCAAAACTCCTTTTACGTCATTATGTGATCATTTCACCGATTAAGCCAAATACAAGCAAGACATATATACATAATTTACAATTACAATTACCTGGAGATAAACCAAAACTAAATTACAAAATGTAATTTATTAGTTATCAAAGATACAATATGGCGGCGATGTGCGTATACTGGCGACTATCGAAGAAGTGACGACAGCCGGGCAGTGCGCGCCAAAGCCAACGCCAGAACGAGACTTGAGATTCCGCGCCAAATGACGCACATCATAAGGCATTAAACTTAGCTGTTGAGCTGTGCATATGCAACAGTAAGCCATGTCTTAAGATGGACGCTAAAACGCTCAGAAAAATATACAGGTGTTAACTGTGCATGATATTATATAATATATATAGGATATGATATAGGAGATAGGATATATGGGTATTATAGGATATGATATAGGATATATGATATAGGATATATAGGTTATAGGAGATATGGCTATCATAGGATATGATATAGGAGTTTGGATAAACTGACCTTCCGGTTACACACTCCCTCCCCACGTGAAATGTCGTCTCGACATTTAACATGATTACAAAGCAAAGCAGTGTGTAATCATAATCTAAAAACGTTTATTCACATATAAAATACATATCATTTTATTTTCAAAATGAATCTCAGTGGTTCAGCTCCCAGAAGCCGGTACTCATCCACGCAGGCAGTTTCCGTTCCCGTCCCGATCTGCGAATGGGCGGAGATAGCTCTCGTTCCGGTACTTCTGGCGCGGCTGTCACTATCTCTGGTGATACTGGTCTCACTTCTGGTGACTGTATGCTGGGAACAGCTTCTCCATCAGGTGTGTGATCTGAAATCACGGAAACTGGTTCTACAGTGTTACTGGTGCTAGACACACCCGACGCATGTTCCTCTACAACATAACTTCCGTCAGCATCTGGAATAGAATGGACAGCGGTAATGACATACTGACGTCGAACTGGGGCTACTTGGTTGAAATCCCGGATCCTGTGGATCCAGGTGACGTCTCGGAGATAGACGTCCTCTACCCCCACGTCGACGTTGTGGAATAACGTATGTCCCTTCACTGGCATCACTAGAAACGTCCGAACTGGTGCTTGAATGCCTGTGTCTCCACTGTCGTTCTCCAGTGATATTCTCTTGGTGGTGTCGTCTCTGTGAACGCAGCCGTGTTCGTGGTGTGTTCCCTTGGTCATGTGACTCATCCGGAGGAAGGTCACTTGGGATGGCGTTGAACGGCAGTAACAAGTTCCTATGGAGCACTTTGTCACGTCCAGGTCCGTCCTCTTTCCCTACCAAGTACACGGGAATGTCCTTGTTCGGCTGGTCCTTCACAATATATGGGTCTCTCAACCATCTGTCTGCCAACTTGTGCTTCTTATCCAGTCGCACGTTCTTCACCAGAACTCTATCTCCTTGCTCCAACTTGGACTGTCGGACTCTCAAATCGTAAATGGCCTTGTGCCTCTCCTGCTGAGTACGGGATTCTTCTGAAGCTCGCTGGTAAGCAAATGCCAGTCTTTTCTTCAGTTTGTCGACGTATCCAGTAGGGTTCCTGGGTTGTCCGATTTCATAGTCCTCTTGCAGTCCAAGGAAAGCGTCAAACGCGAGTCTGGGATGTCTTCCAAATACTAGGAAATATGGACTATATCCGGTGCTCTCGTGTTTGGTGCAGTTGTACGCGTGAACCATTGGACTGACGTACGACTTCCAATCCTTCTTCTGCTCTTCTGGGAGAGTACCAAGCATGTTGCAGAGAGTATGGTTGAATCGCTCGGTCATCCCATTCCCCATCGGGTGGTATGGCGTGGTTCTACTCTTCCGGACGCCGGCGATCTTGCACAACTCACGGATGACATCCGACTCGAAATTTCGACCTTGGTCACTGTGTAGCTTCGCCATGAATCCATAGTACTGGATGAACGAGTCATACAGCGCCTTTGCAGTGGTATGGGCCGTCTGGTTCTTGGTAGGTATGGCATGGGCGAGTCTTGTAAAGTGATCGGTGATGACAAATATATTCTCGTATCCGCCTTTTGACCGTTCCAAGCTCAGAAAGTCCATACACACGAGCTCCATCGGTGCAGATGTCTTGATGTTGACCAGCGTAGCTGTCCGGTTTGTAGATTGTGTCTTGCGTCTAATACAGCTGGCACAGCATTGTATCCTGTCGGCAATGTCTTTATCTATCCCAGGCCAATAAAACCTTGCCTTCATGAGTGATAGTGTCTTGTCACGTCCTTGGTGGCCTAAATCACTATGCAGTGCATGAAATGCCAGATCTCGATACGCCTCTGGAAGTACAAGCTGGTGGGTGCTCTTGCCGTCCTGCTGCCAAATCCTAAACAATACGTCATCCCGCAGCACCAATTTGCTCCAGTTCTTGATGTACTTCTGGACGGTCAAACTTTCCAGCTGCACCTCCTCCTTGGTGGGGCGTCGTCCACATTGTACCAGTTGTCGTACTCGGCCAATATGCGGATCCACATGCTGTTCCTTCTTCCAGTCCGGTTCATCACCGATATGTGTGACCTCGTCTTCTGGAATGACCTCTCCAGCCAACTCTGGTGAGAAGACAGCGTTGCACTCAGCTAGTGGCACCTCCACTTGACACGCATTGCATATCGCCTTTACTGCCTCTGTAAACACTTCTGACGTCTGATTCTGTGACGATGGTAGGCGTGACAATCCGTCTGCATCGGCGTTGGATTTGCCACTCCTGTACTTGATGCTGAAATCAAAACTACTGAGCGCCGCGATCCAGCGATGTCCGGTGGCATCCAGCTTCGCAGACGTCAGAACGTACGTTAACGGGTTACCTCAAACTTGTTATCATACAGGAAGTCATGGTATTTCTCCGTCACCGACCACTTGAGCGCCAAGAATTCCAGCTTATGAGCAGGATACCTCTTCTCGCTGTTCCTCAAGCTTCTGCTGGCGTAGGCAACCACTCTCTCAACTCCATTGTGCACTTGGTACAGGACTGCACCGAGTCCGTCTCCTGAAGCATCTGTGTGTAAGATGAATGGCTTCGAGTAGTCTGCGTACGCGAGCACTGGTGGTGACGTCAGCTTGTCGATGATTACGTCGAATGCTTCCTGTTGCGCAACCGTCCACTTCCATGGTATACTAGTCCGTTTCTTCTTGGTCTTGTTCGTGGGATGTCCGATCAGCAGGTCATTAAGTGGCCGTACTATCCGCGAGTAATCCTTGACGAATCTACGGTAGTATCCCGCGAATCCCAGGAACTTCCGGACTTCCTTTATGTTCGTGGGAACAGGCCAATTCCTCAAGGCTTCCACTTTCTCCGGATCTGTCTCTACGCCGTCTGCTGACACCACGTGACCAAGATAATTCACCCGACGCATGAAGAACTCGCACTTGGATCCCTTTAGCTTCAGAGCATGCTGCTGTAGCCGGCGAAATACTGCCTCCAGCTTGGTGCAATGTTCCTCAGATGTCTTGGAGAATATGATCACGTTGTCTAGGTAAATCAGGCAGTCGCGTAGATGGAGATCACCCATGCACCTCTCCATGAGTCGCTGAAAAGTACTTGGTGCGTTCGTTAAGCCAAAAGCCATCCTGTTGCACTTGTAGAAGCCGAGGGGACCCACGGAGAATGCCGTCTTCTGCTTGTCTGCCTCTGACATGGCCACCTGCCAATAACCACTGCGAAGGTCCAACTTGGAAAAGTACTTGGAGCCTGCCAGTGCGTCGATGGTCTCGTCTATGCGTGGTAAACTATATGCGTCCCGGATGGTTCTGGCATTAAGCTTACGAAAATCTATGCAGAAGCGGAGGCTGTTGTCCTTCTTTCGTACAAGCACGATGTTCGACGAGAACGGACTCTGATGGACGTATAGCTCCAGCTTCCACCATCTCTTTCAAGTGTTCCCGTACTTCTTCGTACATTCCAGGTGGAATCCTGCGGTACGGTTCCTTGAAGGGGGTGTCATCTGTCAACTTGATAGCATGCTCCACGATATCAGTACATCCTAAATCTGTGGGACCTCTACTGAAGATGGACGTCCATCGACTGATCAATGAAGTAACTTCTTGTCGCTGTTCAGAGCTCAAACTGTCACTGTCCAACTTGATTCCTAACTCCTTCAGTTCCTCTTGTATGGGTTCCACAGTCTTCGGTATAGTCTGTTGCGTTGTAGTCGTGTCTTGATCTGGTTTCCAACTGCGGAGTACATCTACCTTCTGAAGTTCGCAGAGTGTGGCCCTCGGAGGAATGGACATCACCTTCGCTGATATGTTGCAGATGCGAACAGGAATCCTGACTGTGTTCGCTGCTGAAGTGATGGACACCACCCGGGGACATACAGTCAGACTACCAGGCAACTTCGTAGACTGTTCTGTGACTACAGATCCGACGAGTTGAATCCTTCCGTACCAGTCCTGATACGACCATTGACTCCTGTGGTTGTAAGTTGATCGGACGCTTGTTGGTTGACTTCGCAACTCCGATGCTGATGCAGCTCGCTTCCATGGATTTGAAGGCCAACCTCCATTCTTCAGGCAAGTAATCTGTTTGCTGACAGTGTTCCATACAGTGACGGATGTAGTTGGTTCCAATGATGATTGGTACCCCTCTGTTGTGTTCTGTATCTGGAACAATAAGGCATGGTATAGTTACAACAGATGTGTCCAGAGAAGGTACACACAAATCTGCATCAACATATCCAGTGTATGGCAACTGATTTCCATCAGCTACATTCACAACCAGCCCAAACTCCTGCAAAAAACTATGTAACTCGGGTTTATCAGTCAGTGAATGGTAAAACCACTCCGCCATAGTGGTCACTACACTACCCGAGTCAATCAATGCTTTCGCGTCTTGGTCACAAACTGTAATGTCTGTTTCCGCAGACGGACCAATAACTCTCTCTAATAATGTTACACCAGATGTAACTGTAACGGAATCACAACTGTTAGCATTTTTTGGGCGTCTGTTTCCACCTGTGTCCCTGACTTGCCCCTCGTCAGAGACACGATCTAGTTTAAAGACTGTCTGTGTGGTCCTCTACCACGTGGCTGAAAATACGATCTACTACGACCACGTCTGAAATTCCCTCGACCTCTGTATGTGTTATCCTGAAAATGATCAGGTGATCCACGGGCCGGATCAGTTGGTCTGGTCTGCTGCTCCAGCCTGGATTCCATGGAGTCCATACGCTTCATCAGCTCCTGTAACTTATTGCAAAGATCATTAATGGATGTTGCAGGTGGAGTTTCAGACTGTAGTAGTCATGTGATGCTGAGCAGTCTTTCTCAGTCTATCACTCCCGGTCATCTCTTGGTCAATCTTCCGGACCTCCCTAAGAAGCAAGTTAAAATCTGTCATTGAATCATACTTGTGGCGAGAGGCGTTTTTCACTCGCTCGCTGCAGAGACCTGTCCAAAATTTGTTACGCAACATGTCATTCTTAGCTGAAAAAGTTACACTCAACTGCACGCTGTAACAAATCTTCTAACCGGCAGGCCCATGTTGCCACGGACTCTCCGGCCTTCTGCTGTTCAGTATAGAACTGCTGCATGATGGTCTCGCCTGTAAAAACATTGCCATAAATCCCCTCAAATTTGGTTAAGATCTGGTCCACCCCAGCACCATCACCTATGGATAACAAAATCCGACTGGCAATGCCTTTAAGCGAGCGTCTGAGTGCCTGTGATAAAATCGCATCAGGATACATGTGGTCTCGTTGCAAGCACTTCACCTCGTACTTCCACACCTCAAAGCTGACTTCCCCCTTGGGTGGGGGCTCATCACCCGAAAATAAAGAAATTCTTGATGGCTGCTGAAAAGGTGGAGGGATCACAAACGAACCAACATCTATTCCTGGTGTAGACATGGCAAGAGGTGGAGGCTTCTTAGCCTTCGTACCATCCTCCATCTTGGCATGAACATCTGTGGAGATAGAAGTCACATGAAATTTGCCAGACTTTAGCAACAGCTTGACCATCGCCTCCAATTCTTTGTCAGTCAGTTCCTCCTCAAGATTCATACCATAATCTTGCTCTCCTCCCTCGGCCATAGTGACTGATCAACTGAACCAATAGTGCACCAATTAGTAAATCAGATCTAAGTACAATACATGAATTGCAGTATCAATCAGAGTCCAAACCCAAGCCCAATTATCACCAAACCCGAATGCAAACCTAATTAATACACACATGCAATCAACAAATAATTCCCTGTATAACAGAAAAATATTTAATGTTAATTACAAGTACACATCCTGGAATAATTAAATATATTGTACAACTGATACCAATTGGTATCACCACTGACCCCCTGTGGCAGTATGTGATATATCGCAACTACCAGGTACTGACACGATCCACCATCAGTATACCTAATCAGACCATCAGATTAACTCAAGTAACATCCTACTCTCAAGTGCACTGTCAAATATTCAAGGGAGGTAACATCAATCTCAGAATATGTCTCCAAGGAGTAAATTCAGCAAATCAATGTCCTGATCAAAGTATTCTCCGGTGATGCTCAACAAGATTCAGTTTCGAATGTGCCACTATGTATCCAAACAATTACCTGGATTTCCCAATCAGGTTCCCTGATGTCGCGTGTTGTCAAACTTCAAACTTCATTCGCCAAGCAAAATTCACAAACAAAACAAACCGAATGTGTCGCAAAGAAATAAATTAATCTTAATTAATTTACTTCGATGCATTGACACAAATCCGAGAGATCGCGCTAAGTAATTCCGATCTAATGGTAAACAACAGAATAAATTCCAAAATATTGTTTTATTTGGAAATTCACTGAAGTGGTTATCTTGTACTACCAACTACAATTATATATAATTCATTATTATATATAATTGTAATATAGTATATTCAATAATGTAGTACAATACGCCTCAGTAGCACTGAATCATTACAGCTTCAGAGTATGAGGCTGTACTTATGCAATGAACAAATAATAATATCAGAAATATTTCACGGAATTCTCACAAGACGGATGACATCAATGAAGACCCCTGGTCAATATATATAATAACAACACAACCCCGGGCCGTGGACAACTATCCGTATAAATATGCTTTATCCGTATAACTCCATCTCGATCAAGTGACCAAGTAATTATACAGGAATAGGACTATAAGGGATTATATCAAGTATATATAGGGCCAGGTATATACATGTGCAATAATATGCAAGTGAAAATAAATAAATGCCACTAATCAAAAAGCCTGGAAACAAATATATCACAAACTGGCGGCCATCTTGGAAGCCATTTTGGAAATATTTTGATCTAAAAAAAATCAAATCTCAGTCTCAAATAATTATTTCCAAGTAATCGCAGATGGACAAGGGCAACACTTATGTTCCCTTCACACTACCTTACATGCATAACACAATCAATGTATCATATCTGACAATCAGAACTGACAGTCACAGTGACAATGTCAATGTTTATACTACATGCAACAAAAACACAAAGTCATCTCGCACTGGTCGGTCGACGTCTCGTTGTCGGCGAATCCAGTGTGCACACTATATGTGGTGGATGCTATGAGTTGTCGCGAGTGATCACTAAGAAAATAAACTACGTCGTCGAAGGCCTTCCATGATGATTACCAGACACAAATAATCACATCTACACGTACACGTGTGAATAATCAGATGTTTACATGAAACCGGTGAACAATCGGTAACTTCCCATCCGTCAAATATATCCGTCCCAGGTAACAAAGGTACTGCGGTGCCGGATGAATTCCTCGGTCAGCCGAGCGCGTTCAGGAGAAAACTATCCTCATGGTATCGCTAGTCACCGCTCGCTTCCAGTGTTGTCTTCAGCGCAGAGTCTTCCACGATGCTGATTAGTCCCTCGTTGGGCGCCAAAAATGTCACAGCACGTCCATTATGGAGATACTGAAGAGGGGAAGGGTTGGACAATCAGGGATGCTCTGTATCGCTGAGGTCTGGAGAAACTGGAGATAAACCAAAACTAAATTACAAAATGTAATTTATTAGTTATCAAAGATACAATATGGCGGCGATGTGCGTATACTGGCGACTATCGAAGAAGTGTCGTTTAAACCGAACTATACTCATGTGTAGACCCTAAGCAGAAATACCCAAAAGGATGCATCGGTCATTTGCGACCAGTATAGTCCCAGATCAGACTGCACATTGGTGAAATCTGATCCGTACATTAACTGACGCTCCTGCATGTATGTGACCAGTGTAGTCCCAGATCAGACTGCACATATGTGGAGTCTGATCAGAACCTACACTGATGCGTCGGCAGTTAAACAAAGGGAAACAACGGTATATGTTACCAGTGAAGACACGAATATGGCTGCACATTTGTGCCAGCTAATTAGGGTCCTCACTGATGGTCAAATAGGTGGGAACACATGAGAATAGCGGTTCTAACCTAACCAATGCACCGAAATGTGGCATAAATAACGGTGGGTATGTGTTAAAATAAACACAAAATCCCGAACATGAAACTGTCCGACATGAACCGTAGATACAATATATGGCTAACGGCCGGTATAACTAGGATCATTAAGGTGCCAATTGATACAGAATATCAATATCTGGCCGGTGCCTGAACATAATATGTTGCAATTCTCATGAAATAGAGTAGATGTATACACAATCGAACATGCACGCCATATATGATATACACAAAGTAATCGGCTCACGAGAAAATAGATGAGTGATAATCGGTGATCAAAATGACAAAGGAGTGTATGAAACGTCCAAAACTCCTTTTACGTCATTATGTGATCATTTCACCGATTAAGCCAAATACAAGCAAGACATATATACATAATTTACAATTACAATTACCTGGAGATAAACCAAAACTAAATTACAAAATGTAATTTATTAGTTATCAAAGATACAATATGGCGGCGATGTGCGTATACTGGCGACTATCGAAGAAGTGACGACAGCCGGGCAGTGCGCGCCAAAGCCAACGCCAGAACGAGACTTGAGATTCCGCGCCAAATGACGCACATCATAAGGCATTAAACTTAGCTGTTGAGCTGTGCATATGCAACAGTAAGCCATGTCTTAAGATGGACGCTAAAACGCTCAGAAAAATATACAGGTATTATATAATATATATAGGATATGATATAGGAGATAGGATATATGGGTATTATAGGATATGATATAGGATATATAGGTTATAGGAGATATGGCTATCATAGGATATGATATAGGAGTTTGGATAAACTGACCTTCCGGTTACAGATACATTGTGGGGAGGTTGTCCATTACCACATTGTGGGGTTGTACCCAACTTGTATTGCTGATGGATACATTGTGGGGAGGTTGTCCATTACCACATTGTGGGTTTGTACCCAACTTGTGTTGCTGATGGATACATTGTGGGGAGGTTGTCCATTACCACATTGTGGGGTTGTACCCAACTTGTATTGCTGATGGATACATTGTGGGGAGGTTGTCTTACATTACCACATGTGGTGTTGTACCCAACTTGTATTGCTGATGGATACATTGTGGGGAGGTTGTCCATTACCACATTGTGGGGTTGTACCCAACTTGTATTGCTGATGGATACATTGTTGGGGAGGTTGTCCCATTACCACATTGTGGGGTTGTACCCAACTTGTATTGCGTTGGACACATTGTGGGGAGGGGTTGTCCATTACCACATTGTGGGGTTGTACCCCAACTTGTATTGCAGATGGACACATTGTGGGGAGGTTGTCCATTACCACATTGTGGGGTTGTACCCAACTTGTATTGCAGATGGACACATTGTGGGGAGGTTGTCCATTACCACATTGTGGTGGGGTTGTACCAACTTGTATTGCTGATGGATACATTGTGGGGAGGTTGTCCATTACCACATTGTGGGGTTGTACCCAACTGTTTGCTGATTGGATACATTGTGGGGAGGATGTCCATTACCACAGTTGGTTGTACTTGAATTTGCAGATGGGACCACATTGTGGGGGGGGTTGTCCATACCAAATTGTGGGGGGGGATTGTACCCATTGGATTGCGATGGGACACATTGTGGGGAGGTGGAAATTACTAAGTGTCTCTGCATACATATTCTCATGTGCTGGCTTAAATTATTGTTTGCTTCTCCAGAAACAAGATTACTGCAAAAATAAACAGTGTTAGATGGAAAATAATCGCCAAGTGAGTTTTACTTATTTGAAAGTCGAGAGTAATAGCTCCAAAGTCATTAATCACATAGCTGGGTTGAAATTTAATAACCCATAATTTTATTTAGTCTAAAAAAATCAGATCTTATCTTCAACACATTGTGGGGTTGAAATACTAACCACCCCTTACTGTTAACATGTCTATCATACACAGTGGGGACTCGTAATGTGGTCCCCACAAAGTACATTTGTACAGATCGAGCAACCCCGCAAAAATGACCATAGTTACGGACAAAAAATATGCACAAGGTACCTCTCGTCTGTACGTCCGTCCGTTCCCGTCCGTCCGTCCGTCCGTCCGTCCGTCCGTCCGTACCGTCCGTCCGTACCGTCCGTATATCCCGTCCGTCCGTCAGTCCGTCCGCCCGCCCGCCCGTCCGTCCGTCCGTCCGTCCGTCCGTCAGTCACACTTTTCGGTTAACCACTTTGTCACAGTTTCTCAAATACATGTATGCTGCAGGTGACATCCGCGTTCGACAGACGCATTTCTTGTTTTATCTAAAGTGTATTATACCCACATATTTCAAATTCAATGCGTATTTTACTTTTACAAATGTATTGTTGATGTCCTTCCTTATTAAATAGGGAAGAAGTGATACAAATTTTTATTTTTTTTTGTAAAGAATCACTTATTTGAGCTTTTTGCAGCTCAGCTAAGTAAATGTTTAACTTTATTTCCTTATTTTCACAACTCGATTTGAAAATCAATGCGTATTTTCACATTGCTGTGCATATTTTGTACTCCCATTTTTGATAATCAATGCGTATTGAGCTAAAATAAGTGTGTAAAATAAGCCAATACGCACCTTATCTGGAGCTCTGCTATGTGATTTTGTACCTAAGAAAATGAGCAATTTTTATTGAAATTTATTAACAGAAACTGATATTTTCTGTAAAATGACGTCGATAGATGACAAAATTTTACACACATTAAAAAATTGGGAATAAAGGAGAACAAAATGCAACCATAGTTGAAAATCAATTGTTTGACCTGCAAATTTTATACTTTAGTAGATCATTTTTGCGCCATTTTTTGAAAATCACCCGAGTAGTTTTAAATTATTATTATTGCCATTTTTAAAATCATTGCATATTCAGGTAAAATAAATGCGTAAATACATCAACATGTTCCTTATCTCGTGCTCTGGGCAATTTGCCACAGCCTGTTGCCTGTTGCCTGTTGCCTGTTGACACACTTTTGGCCATTAAACACATTAAATATAATAAAAAAAGATTTAAATGTAAGTACATTTTCATCAAAAAGTTTCCCTTCCAAAATTGGGATGGGCTCGGGGCTTCCAGTAGCCAGTTTATGCCAGGCATCATTTGGCTCCTCGTGGGTGGCAGGTGGGAGCATGCGATGGGTAATTTAACGAACAGGGTTCATCCTTACCGGAATTCTGACTGGTTACCTGGTTTGGTACTCATTGACGTCTTTGGCATTTTGTATGCGACAGTTGAATGTTATACCCCTTATGTAAGTATTACAATTATTCGTAATCCTGTTTTAGGGTAAGGGGCCAAGTGACTTTGGTGTGGTATGGACCTGGCACTAGGTCAGGTTATTCTAATTTCAGGGCTGAATATATCTTTTCTCGATGTAAATAAATATTCCGTTGTGATCCCCATCCCCCCCCCCACCCACCGATGCAGCAGGTTAAAACAGGATCGAACCCATTTGCACGGCCTTACATGACCTTAGCTGTTGATAAGCCGTTAAACACCAATGAACAAACAAACTTTTGGCTCCTACCTGCATTTGTTGAAGTCATTTGGTCAAATTTTAGGAGTCCGAAGTCATTAAATTTTGACTCCTTAGAAATTGAGTTTAGGAGTCAATTATTAAAATTCTGAGTAATTGACTCCTTTTTGGGAGTCATTGTGAACTATACAGAAGCCAATTTCACCAAAATTGCTAAGCACACTTATCTAGCCAGGTATACTTTGAGGGATCAATCATTTACGTTTACCGAAATGCATTATTTCATATAGAACTAACAACTGCATATATTTAATGATTAAAAGTATGCAGAATTATTATACTGAATTTATTCCATTATCACAGCCAAAATGGCTGTGATAATGTAATAAATTCAGTATAATAAAAATTAATAAGTTTATCGAAATTTCTCCCTCAAAGTGTACTTAGCAAGTTAAATATACTTTGCAATTTTGGTGAAATCTGCTACCGGGGCTGTGGCTCACGAGTAGAATACAGGACTTCAATACTGAAGGTTGTGAGTTTAAAACCTACCCTAGGGCATCAAAAATATGTTGATAGTATTTCCATCCCACTGGTCTGTCAGATGAGACTTTAAACTGTGGTCCCGATTTAATGGGTATAATAGCCAAAAGTTTGTCTGCAGAAAAATGTGGCACATGGGCATTGAACTTCAGTATCAAATGTTGTGAGTTCCAATTACTGTCTGTTCCATGTATTGCTGCCGACAAACCTTTGGCTATTAAACATACAGTCAAACCTGTCTTAAGCAGCCACCCAAGGGAAGTGACAAAACTGGCTGCTTAACAGAGGTGACCTCTTAATAGAGGGTTGTGTTTTCAGGTACATTTCAGGTAAATTTTGAAAATTGAAATGTAGATAAAGATAACATAGACATGTATGTTGACTTGATAATACAAATGTAATAAATAATATTAATGATTAATTTAGAGTACCATATTGATTAAATATGTATGTTTTAATGCAATATAAATGTGTATCTTTATATTTATTTAATATTTTCAAAATTGAACCTGAACATGTAATGAGTGGATTATATCATTTAATGAAATAAAAAATCTGTCAACAAATAAAAACACCAATGTTCACGTTTTTGTTGTTATTTTACAGCCTACTGCAACTGTTGATCTGCAAGATTCATATTGTAGACAATTTATTGTACTAGATAATAGGGCATAATGTGGTATAATCAGAAATGGTGTGGGATAAGTTGTGCGATTTTTTTTGATTTTTTTTTTGTCTGGTATTGGTCAAGTCGAATTTGGATTCATTTCCAATTGTGTATGTAAATAATGCATAGGCGATGTCAGCAAAAGCAGTCAATAAGTGCGACATTCGGCTCATATTCGACATATGAGGCGATTTGCTTAAATTATATTTGAGCCGGTTACACTCGGTCCAGGGCAATACACACCAATTATATCAGCTATTCGTGTTTTGTCAATTTGGTAACTGGCAATGGGCTGTTCCTTTTTACAACATTTGTGTCGGTAACCTATAGAAATTACGAATCGACGGACAAGGGTGCAAGAACCCGGATGCGATAGGCTGTTCTTTCAATAATGCGCCGACAATTCGGGCAACACAATTTGCATCTGTGAAACACCCTCTCAATATCGCATACGCGGCGACGTGTTAGGTATTTTAATTACCCGCATTGACTGCTGACGTCATTGTTAATTCGCGCTTCGGTAACGACCGCCGCAGGGTACATTGAAATCGAGATAAGAGGTGACCGTTTAATGAAATTGGATCACTAGTTTGGGATGATAATTAATGACCGCTGGCCGCGTTAGACGAGTGACCGTTGAATGAAAGCGTTTTATATAGCAAAAATGCGCGGGAGTAATTTTAAGTGGCCGCTTAACGGCGGTGACCGCTGATTAAAGGTGACTGCCCGAGCAGGTTCGACTGTATTTATAAATCTAATAAATATTTAAAAGTAAATACTTTTTCATCAATAACAAAAAAAGTCACCCTCCCCCCAAAAAAAAGTATTTGATGAATTTCCATTAAATACTGATTGTATTGCAAAAAAAAGATTTTCTAAAAATAAAATTTTATTTTATTTGTGGTCCGATTTTCAAAACCTACCGGTAACTTGTTTTCTTAGTTGTATCATTTCCAAGCTATCTAACCAGGTTTCAGAGTCAATTTCCAAATGTTTTTGTTTTTTGACTCCTACCCCAGCTCCTCCTTTTCCCCCATGTTAAATTCCCATAGGAAAATCAGTCACAATAAAATCAATATTTGATGGAATTTTATCAAATTTGGCGAGGGTGACTTTTTTTGTTATTGATGAAAAAGTACTTGCATTTAAATTTAATGTGTTTAATAGACAAAACGTGGAACAGACAGTAGGCTGGTATTCTAATAATTGGGCAACATTTTATGCTAGCCGATGGTCAAATGTAAAATAGTTTTTGTTGCGTCATTACACTGACGTCATGTGACCCCGTTCAATAAGTGAAACGTTAGTTTTCAATTCATTGTAACCTGGATATTCTTATTAGGTCAATGCCTTATACGACATTAAGTTATCAGTCAGTATGTATCGCGGGCCACTAGAAAGCTTATTTCCTGATAAAATACTATTTTCATGCAACACAGATTTTGCTCTTTCCACAAATAAGTAGTCCTAATTCACCGACCGAATTCAATTTTCAGGTTTTGTGATTTTCTGGTTGAATTCCAACCATCGTTACCTGACCAAATTCATTTTCAGGTTTTGTGAATTTCTGGTTGTATTCCATCCATCGTTACCTGACCGAATTAAATTTTCAGGTTTTGTGAATATCTGGTTAAATTCCATCCATTTTTTCCCAACGGAATTCAATTTTCAGGTTTTGTGAATTTGTGGTTGAATTCCATCCATCGTTAACTGACCGAATTCAATTTTCAGGTTTTGCGAATATCTAGTTGAATTCCATCCATCGTTACCTGACCGAATTCAATTTGTAGGTTTTTGTGAAATTCTGGATGAATTCCATCCATCTTTACCGGACCAAATTTAATTTTCAGATTTTGTGAATTTCTGGTTGAATTCCATCCATGGTTGCTGTCCATCAGGCAAGGAGGGTGTACCACCAGTTATTCTCGTAGGCACACATGCGGATAGACTCGACAAGGTAAGTTAACGTGCGGATATACTCGACAAGGTAACTTACCATGTAGATAGACTCGACAAGGTTACCATGTGGATAGACTCGACAAGGTAAGTTACCATGTGGATAGACTCGACAATGTAATTTACCATGTGGATAGACTCCACAAGGTAGGTTACCATGTGGATAGACTCGACAAGGTAAGTTACCATGTGGATAGACTCGACAAGGTAAGTTACCATGTGGATAGACTTGACCAGGTAAGTTAACATGCGGATAGATTTGACAAGGTAAGTTACAATGAAGTTTCCCAAGTGGATAGACTACAATGTAGGTTCCCATGTGGATAGACTCAACCAGATCAGTTACCATGTGGACAGACTTGACAATGTAGGTTGCCACGTGTATAGATTTGATCAGTTGCCATGCGGATAGACTCAACCAGGTAGGTTGCCCTGCAGATAGACTCCACAAGGTAGGTTGCCATGTGGATAGACTCTACAAAGTAGGTTACCATGTGGATAGACTTGACAGGTAGATTGATTAGATTCTCTGGTTTGACCCTCAGGTACATTTTTGGCTTTCTGGTACGCGAGAGTTGAATCCGGTTATGCCCATTATTAAAGTAATAAGATTAGTACTAATCATATTACTTCTTGGGAGTGAGGCTAAGTGACTGGTGTGCTGAGAACCTTGCACCAGGTCAGGTTATTCTAATTTCAGGGCTGGCTGAATATATATTTTTTCTGTAAATATTCAGCTCTGATTTTGGCATTTTCCCCCCCATTACAGCAGGTGAAATATGGTATTTGAGCCCGTAAACTCTGCCTAAAATGACCTTAGCTGTTGACAGGCCGTTAAACACTATTAAATCAAATCGGGTCATATCTTCTTCTTTTATTGCCTAAAATAAAAGTTCACAGTGTAATAACATTATGATTTTTAATACACTAGTGTAATGCTAGGTGGTCATTGCAGCTTCAACGTAGTCAAACTTGCATTAAGGGACCACACAAGGGAGACACCAAAAATTGTCGCTTAGAGCAATGGTCTCTTAACACAAAATCGAAAAAAAAATATGGAAATCCGGTCATATGGATTAACATGCGGAATCAGGAAATCTGGAATATTATTAACATTAACATAGAAATAAATACATTACAATACTACCGGTAATGTTTACCGTGCACTTTTATGAATTATTCAGGCTTTATTTCATCAAAATAGATGAAAGAATTTGAATGTTATTGCAAAATAAAATCGCCAAATCGCAAACAGGCAGTAGTGACTGTGATCACTTCGGACCAGACGTGTTTCGTCCCGGTGATTTTTACGTCGTTGACTGACAACCAAACCAGCTGATAGAAGAATGATTTATTAAGTCGGTGTTCAGTATATACCAGTATCGTTACGCGTCAAGAAAATTGGAATTGGGTGAAATAAAAATGTTTGCGTATTCTGTACACAACAAAAAAAAGTATTTGTTATAAATGAGTGAAATACACAGATGTTTTCCCATCTTCTAAGCGACCAGTCCTGTTGTTCCCATGGGCTATGCAACGATGAGTTAATTCCCTTTAGTAATCACTAAGGAAAGGTTTCGGGTCAATAATCATAAACAATGCACCATTCACACTTTGAAAGTGGTCGCATAAGACAGAAGTCGCTTAATGCATGTGGTCGCTTGTGCAAGTTTGGCTGTATTGTGATGTGTTTATGCGATAAATTTCATCTAACATTTATGTTCATTTAATATGATCTTTATTAAACTTGTTGACTAATTTCATAAGAAATGAGGCTATGCAGTAAACTTGTTTAATCAATACCATATTAAATCGTCACTCATGTAAGATACTCTATTTATATTCAGTCCACGAAAGAGCAAGAAGAAAACAACTATTTTGAAGCTGTACGAGACATATTAAACGTGAAAGTATCGGCTATGCATGTCGTTGAGACGGATTTCAGCATCGACAATGCAATCATCGACCCAAACCTTGACGCGCTGAAAAAGAAGATTTATGAGGTCGCAAGCGAGCAGGAGAACTGGGGCGAGAGGATCCCCGCCAAATGGCTGACTCTGGAACATGCTCTAGGCGGGCTACGCAACCAGGGGCTGAAAGTAGGTCACTCCGTTAAAGTAGGTCACAGGCATTAAAGTTACAAAGTAGGTCACTGACATTACAGTAGTTCATTCCGTTAAAGTAGGTCACTCTGTTAAAGTAGGCCACTCACAATTAAGTAGGTCACTGACATTACAGTAGGTCACTCGCATTAAGATCCATACAGGTGAATTATGGGATTCCACTCCGCTAACCCGGCCTAAAATGACCTCAGCTGACAGGCCATTCATTAAACACCATTGAATAAATATACAGTCTACATTCGTTATCTCAAACTCTCTTAACCCTCACTACACTGTTTTTAGCCAGGTTTTTTGAGAAAAAAATCCAGGCTATTGGATTGGCGAAAGCCGGGCGGGCGGGCGGGCCGACGGGCGGGCGGGAGTGCGGGCGGGCGGGCGGCGTCCACAATCAATGTTAAGTTTTCGTGTTTGAGTCCATTTCTTTGTTACTGTACCACCTAGGACCACCAAACTTTCACAGCTTCATAATCAAGGGGTGCCCACCACATATCACTATCCAACATGTTACTTTTTTTTTAACTTGACCCATTTTTTCCGCACAATCGACTTAGCCATTTTCAATGTTAAGTTTTCGCGTTTTCAATGTTAAGTTTTCGTGTTTAAGTCCATTTCTTTGTTACTGTACCACCTAGGACCACCAAACTGTCACAGCTTCATAATCAAGGGGTGCCCACCACATATCACTATCCAACATGTTACTTTTTTTTTAACTTGACCCATTTTTTCCGCACAATTGACTTAGCCATTTTCAACGTTAAGTTTTCGCGTTTTCAATGTTAAGTTTTCGTGTTTAAGTCCATTTCTTTGGTACTGTACCACCTAGGACCACCAAACTTTCACAGCTTCATAATCAAGGGGTGCCCACCACATATCACTATCCAACATGTTACTTTTTTTTTAACTTGACCCATTTTTTCCGCGCAGTCGACTTAGCCATTTTCAATGTTAACTTTTAGCGTTTACAATGTTAAGTTTTCATGTTTAAGTCCATTTCTTTGGTACTGTACCACCTAGGACCACCAAACTTTCACAGCTTCATAACCAAGGGGTGCCTACCACATACAACTATCCAATATGTGACCATTTTTTTACCTTCACCTATTATTTCTACGTAATTGACTTAGCGATTTTCAACGTTAACTTTTTAACGTACGTCTGGTTAAAATTTTTAGTTAAAACTTTTTTGTTATACTATATCTCTGCAACTGCTTCGCCCATTACCTTGAAACTTCACATGGGTGTTTATCATCGTCCATATTTTTACTCTAACCCCCAACCGTGCGGCCCCTGTGCGCAATGTCAAGGTCAAATTGCTTTGAATTTATTTGTTAAAGTTTTTTCGTGTACTATATCTCTGCAACTGCTTCACCCATTACCTTGATACTTCACATGGGTGTTTGTCATCATTGTCGCACCCGCTTGCGGAAAGCGCGATATCGTCGGCATTTTGGCATACGTCCGTCCGTCCGTCCGTCCGTCCGTGTGTCCTGTTAAAGTTTTTTAGTTAAAGTTTTTCCATCTACTATGTCTATTTTTTTAGTGTCCATGCCTCGCCCCAAGGCGCGACATCCAGGCCACTGCCATCTAGTCTACAATAAGTGGGTATAATTATGTTATCCAAGTGTCCATGCTTGGAAAAAACCTGGCCTTCGTGGCTTTGCCTCGTTTCTTGTTTCATTTTTGCCTTAATTCTTAACAAAAAACCTGTTTTGACAGCACATGAGAATCGTCTCCAGTGGAGACGATTCTCGTGCGCTGCCGAAACAGGTTTTTATCGAGAAATATTGAAAATAAAACATTTCTAGCAAACGACAAAATTCAATTCAGCATAGTAAGGGTTAAGTCAAACTACTGAATACTCGAGGTCAAACTCTTGGACACAATTATTATACATTTTATATCAAATTAAATTTCCACACTGACATCAAGGGCGATAACCGCTTTATAATCTGTCGAAAATATTATTTTTTCAGGTGACGCATTTAATTAATAGTATAAATAATTAAAAAATATCGTGCCTCTTTGCCTCTTTTGCATATGAAAATAGCCTGATACCACCGCGAGTCACTATGAGTAAACTAAATATTACTAAATGATTATACATGTATCTGTATATCGGGCACTCGTAATGTTTAGAACGTGTGGAATAGTGACACAATAATACACTTATTTAATCCTATAAAGAACATTTTGTGCCTACTGAGTGGGCATGTACCTGTAACACGGTGTTATACAATTCATAATATATTAGCTTCTTACAGCTTGACCAGTACAGCTTCAATATATAAGGATGTGCTTATGAATAGAATCTAACATTTGTGATTATTGTATCCCCCGAACTTCGTCGGGGGATACATAGGATTTGACACCGAACATCGTCCCCGTCCGCCGCAGACACTTCTTGTCCGGAGCATAACTTGAACACCCTTTGGAATATTTTCATGAAACTTCACACATGCATAGACCACGACCCGAAGGTGTGTCGCGCACAAGAATGACAACTCTTGCATAGCTAATTTTTCATTTATCTCCCTTTTTCTGTTTTGCACACTGATTTCGTGTCCGGAGCATAATTTGACCACCCTTTGGAATATTTTCATGAAACTTCACACATGCATAGACCACGACCCGAAGGTGTGTCGCGCACAAGAATGACAACTCTTGCATAGGTAATTTTTTAGTTATCTCCATTTTTTTGTTTCGCGCACTGATTGAGCATAACTCGACCACCCTTTGGAATATTTTCATGAAACTTCACACATGCATAGACCACGACCCGAAGATGTGTCGCGCACAAGAATGACAACTTGCATAGCTAATTTTTGAGTTATCTCCATTTTTTGTTTCGCGCACTGATTGAGCATAACTCGACCACCCTTTGGAATATTTTCATGAAACTTCACACATGCATAGAACACGACCCGAAGGTGTGTCGCGCCCAAGAATGACAACTCTTGCGTAGCTAATTTTTTAGTTATCTCCCTTTTTAGCTCGACTATTCAAAGAATAAGTAGAGCTTATGTTGTCACCCCGGTATCGGCGTCACCGTCACGCCTTGGTTAAGGTTTTTAGTCAACTTTGTATATGGAATACTACTGGCCCTACACCCACCATACTTGGACAACTTCATCTCCTAGTGATGTACATCAATAACCCCTGATCTATATTTGACCTTGACCTACATTTCCTCTTGAATTACTTAGTTAATTCCCCTTGGTTAAGGTTTTTAGTCAACCTTGGTTAAGGTTTTTAGTCAAGCTTGTACATGGAATACTATTGTGCATACAGACACCATACTTGGACAACCTTTTCTCATAGGGATGTACATCAATAACCCCTGATTTATATTTGACCTTGACCTACATTTCCTCTTGAATTACTTATTAATTCCCCTTGGTTAAGGTTTTTAGTCAAGCTTGTAGATGGAATACTCCTGGCCCTACACCCACCATACTTGGACAACGTCATCTCCTAGTGATGTACATCAATAACCCTCGATCTATATTTGACCTTGACCTACATTTCCTCTTGAATTACTTAATTAATTCCGCTTGGTGAAGGTTTTTAGTCAACCTTGGTTAAGGTTTTTAGTCAAGCTTGTACATGGAATACTATTGTGCATACAGACACCATACTTGGACAACCTTTTCTCATATAGATGTACATCAATAACCCCTGATCTATATTTGACCTTGACCTACATTTACTCTTGAATTACTTAGTTAATTCCCCTTGGTTAAGGTTTTTAGTCAAGCTTGTATATGGAATACTCCTGGCCCTACACCCACCATACTTGGACAACTTCATCTCCTAGGGATGTACATCAATAACCCCTGATCTATATTTGACCTTGACCTACATTTCCTCTTGAATTACTATGTTAATTCTCTTTGGTTAAGGTTTTTAGTCAAGCTTGTAGATGGAATACTCCTGGCCCTACACCAACCATACTTGGACAACTTTATCTCCTAATGATGTACATCAACAACCCCTGATCTATATTTGACCTTGACCTATATTTCCTCTTGAATTACTTACTTAATTCCCCTTGGTTAAGCTTTTTAGTCAACCTTGGTTAAGCTTTTTACTCAAGCTTGTACATGGAATACTATTGTGCATACAGACACCATACTTGGACAACCTTTCCTCATAGGGATGTACATCAATAACCACTGATCTATATTTGACCTTCACCTAGATTTCCTCTTGAATTACTTAGTTAATTCTCTTTGGTTAAGGTTTTTAGTCAAGCTTGTAGATGGAATACTCCTGGCCCTACACGAACCATACTTGGACAACTTCATCTCCTAGTGATGTACATCAACAACCCCTGACCTATAGTTCACCTTGACCTACATTTAACCTTGAATTAATTAGTTAATTCCCCTTGGTTAAGGTTTTTAGTCAACCTTGGTTAAGGTTTTTAGTCAAGCTTGTATATGTAATACTATTGTGCATACAGACACCATACTTGGATACCTTTTTCTCATAGGGATGTACATCAATAACCCCTGACCTATATTTTACCTTCACTTACATTTAACCTTGAATTATTTGGTTAATCTTTATAGTCAAGCTTGTATATGGAATACTCCTGTGCCTACGTCAACCATACTTGGACAACTTCATCTCCTAGTGATGTACATCAATAATCCCTGACCTATATTTGACCTTGACCTACTTTTATCCTTGGATTACTTAGTTATTTCCCCTTGGTTAAGGTTTTTAGTCAACCTTGTATATGGAATACTCCTGGGCCTACAGCAACCATACTTGGAAAACTTCATCTCCTAGTGATGTACATCAATAACCCCTGACCTATATATGTCATTGACCTACATTTAACCTTGAATTACTTACTTAATTTCCCTTGGTTAAGTTTTTTAGTCAACCTTGGTTAAGGTTTTTATGCAGGCCGCAGCCACCTTGTTTGTCAAGCTATGTGTACATCGACAACCCTCGTAGTCGAGCTATGCTGTTCTCCTACAGCTCTTGTTTGTTTCGCGCTCTCTACAAACTGGACAATAATGCATGAAGACCCGTTTTTCTCGTGTGCTTTGTACACCTTACCTGTAGAGAACAATAGCCTTCTCCGGTTGAACAATAGTGGCTGGGAGAACCATTCACCTGTGCATGTGAAATGTGCAAATGTCCAGACTGACCATTTATACAGGTAAATTATTATATTACATTTCCAGAAACTGTGTTGACAATATTGTGGCAATATGTGGACCTGTGCAGATTTGATATGTAGATAAATATAGGACTATTAAACAAAATGCTGGGCTCCAGTAGCGAGCATTATTATTTTTAATTTTTAAACTTTTATTTTTCCTTTTTTTTTTTTTTTTTCAAATTCTTTTTCAATTTTCGTCTAGTAGCATAAGGTCGTAAGTGCTATATACAGACTATTATCATATAATAAAACAATTATTGACTAGTGAGCCATAGAATATAATCTGATATTCTATGGCTCACTAGTCAATAATTGTATAATATGTTCGGGCCAGTAAAAATTGCTTTCGGGCCCAGGCTCGAGGTCAAGGCGACAAGGCGAGGCATTTGATTCCGCGGAATTCTTGTTTACTTATCTCCCATAGGAGCGCCGTGGCGTAATGGTTAGTGTGTCGGACTACTGATCCAAGGGTCGTGGGTTCGAGCCTGACTAGCGGCGTGCGTTGTGTCCTTGAGCAAGACACTTTATCCACACTGCTCCAGTTCACCCAGCTGTAAATGGGTACCGATAATTCGTAGTTGCTCTGTAAATACGAATTACCGGCTTCTCTCAAAAATCTCTACCTCCGTTCTTTCTCCCATTCTTGGGAGCCAGTGCCGCCGTTAAATATAAGCAAAAAAAAATAAATAAATACTTATCTCCCTTTGTTGTTTCATGCACTGATTTCGTGTCCGGAACATAACTCGAACACCCTTTGGAATATTTTAATTAAACCTCACAAATGCATAGACCACGACCCAAAGGTGTGTCGCTCGCAGGAATGACAACTCTTGCATCGTTCGTTTTTTTTTTACTTATCTCCCTTTGTTGTTTCGTGCACTGATTTCGTGTCCCGAGCATAACTCGAACACCCTTTGGAATATTTTTTATTAAACTTCACACATGCATAGAAGACGACCCAAAGGTGTGTCGCATGCAAGAATGACAACTCTTGCGTCGTTAATTTCTTAGTTATCTCCCTTTGTTGTTTTGTGCACTGATTTCGTGTCCGGAGTATAACTCGAACACCCTTTGGAATATTTTCATGAAACTTCACACCTCCTGCATAGACCACGACCCTAAAGGTGTGTCACGCAAGAATGACAACTCTTGCATCACTAATTTTTTAGTTATCTCCTTTTTTTTTTCCGCGCACTGATTTTGTCTCCGTAGCATAACTCGAACACACCTTTTTCAAACTACTTGTGTATCTGGGGAGGGGGATACAAATGCGCCTGTCGACAAGCATTTATTTCTAGTTTAATATGGTATTTATTAAACTCTATGCCTCTTATTTCTTATGAAATCAGTGAACTCGTTTAATAAATACCATATTAAATCATCACTCATGCAATATCCTCTATATAACAACAGGTATATGTATCAGGGTTGTTTTGACCGTCGGGTGGGTGGCAGGTGGGAGCATGCGATGGATATTTTAATGATTGGGATTCCTTCTTACCGGAATCCCGACCAGAGACCTGGTTTGACCCTCATGTACGTCTTTGGCTTTCTTGTATGTGAGAGTTGAATCTGGTTATACCCTTTATATGAGTAATACGATTATTTGTAATCCTATTACCTTTAGGGGAAGGGGCCAAGTGACTGGTGTGGTATGGACCCGGCACAATGTCGGGTTGTTCTAATTTTAGGGCTGAATATATTATTTTTTTTGTGTAAATATATTGGGATTTTTCCCCCCCAATGTAGCAGGTTGAATACGGGATCGAACCCGTTGGCCCGGCCTTAAATTACCTTAGCTGTTGAGAGGCCGTTAAACACCAATAAATAAACAAATTATTGTATAAGAAGAAACTTTTGAGGAAAAAAATCCCGTTTTCATTATTTCATCTCGGAAGTATTTGTTGTTACCACTCATTTGAACCGTCTCGACCCCTAAGTAATTGGAATGGACTGTGATATGTTAATTTTTCTGACCGATCCAATTTTCAAACCATTTATAACAAGGGGGTGTTTTCTTCTCTAAAAATTATGCGAAATGCTTACCGTTAAACACCAACAAACAAACAAACACTCACCGTCGCCCTATCCATTGTTCGCAGATTATCACGCGTAAGAAATTGCAAGACGTAAACGACGCTATGCCGGTTCCAATCTTCACGGAATACCTGGATCTATTCCTCAGGTTTCAGCACAACTCGGCCAATATTCTCTACTTCGAGTGAGTTTGTTTGCTGTATCACTCGTGCTGCACTTCGCACCGGTGTACAGTCTACACTCGATACCTCACAAACTACTGATTACTCAGTGAAATTATTTGCTAAAAATTGCTAATATTTTGTCATGTTATTGGAACTATTTTCTTTGTATAAAATTATTTGTGTGATCCGTCCGGAATGACCTGCGCAACCATCTTGCACTCCAGTACGATTTTCCAACTAGGCTTGATAAAATTTGCAAAACAGTAAATGGGTGCGTTATAAATAGGTTAACCGCATTGTAATTTTGAAAATTGTGGCGTATATCAAAAAATGATAGGTCGGAAAACGTGTTTAATGTCTCCACTAACGCGCCGCCATTAAACAGATTTTCCGACCTATCATTTCCTGATATACGCCACAAATTTCAAAATTACAATACAGTAGACCTTGAGCCACCAATAACCCCCCCTCCCCCCCGTGGGATTGTTGGTCAGTATGATTTTCAGTTCAGTAACCTATTGTCTATCAAACCTGATTGTCTGCGCCTACAAAGCCGATGGATGAACAAATGGCGGCAAAAACTGGGACGTTTTAGTTCAGGCCGATATGTGTCATTTAAATCACGTTCTTCCAAGTTAAGCGATATCATTTTTTCACAAATTGAGTATAAAATGACTTACAATAAGTTTTATATTGGATACCATCCTCAAATAGCCACAATTATCAAAATGGCCGCCGAAATACTTAATTGTTTATGCTTGCAACATTTGTTAACCCTTCAGTAAATGTGGCTGCTGCAGAATATATATCAGGTGATCAGTACAGCTTCAATGTATGGTGTTATTCTTATGCAATACACAGAATCTTAACATTTGTTTGGATTTAATATTGTATTTACTAAACTTTTGACTGATTTCAACGTAGAATCAGTAAACTTGTTTAATAAATATAAGGTTCGACCATGTCCAGCTGTGGGTAAGCGTTTCCGTGGCACGATGGAACTGTTTGAACCCCAAGGCTGTAGTTCCCGAGTGCCACGGCATGGAATGGATTTCGATATGTTAATTGTGCAACCAATCCAATCATCACAAAATGATTTTCAGACTGGTCCATTTATGAAAAGGGGGTGTTTTTGCTCTCAAAAATATGAAACACGAGCCGGCTCATTTGGATCTACACTGTTTTCCAATACCACTATACAGGCATGTGGTGTTGAAAGGGTTAATAAATATCAATGCTGAATTTAATCTAATCTTTTCATCTGCTGTTGAGTTTTGTCGCACCCGCTTGCGGACAGTGCGATATAGTCGGCACATTGGCGTACATACATGAGTTCGAGGATAAAAGTTTTTGTGCCCCCCGGTCTCCGTACAGCCGGAGGCATATAGTGTTTGGACTGTGTGTCTGGGAGTCCGTCCGTGTGTCCTGCACTTAAAGTATTGTTTAAATATTTCAACACGGCATACCTGAAGATAAATGCCACACATCCATGATGCCCTTAATATAACCTTGACATTTTGACCTTCACAACTTCGAACTTTTTCACACATCAAGAAGTTCAGCGGAGTTTCTCATTTCTGTCATAACTTCTATATCCCTTTTAGATTACCTCAATATTTCAATACATCATACTTGTGGTAAAATGCCAGACAGTCATGCTGCCCTTAATATGACCTTGACCTTTTGACCTTCACAACTTTGAACTTTTCACACATTAAGAAGTTTGCCAGAGTTTCTCAATTCTGTCATAACTTCTATATCCCTTTTAGATTACCTCAATATTTCAATACATCATACTTGTGCACAAATACCACACATCCATGCTGTCCTTAATATGACCATGACCTTTTTACCTTGACAACTTTGAACTTTTTCACACATTAAAATGAATTATTAACTTTGCCACAGTTTCTTCAATCTGCCGCCGGGGGCATTCGTGTGCCGACAGGCCACATTTTTTTGATAGAAAAAGTGCATAGGTTGTGTACACAACTCCTCCGAAACCGTTCAGTCGATCGTTCTGAAACTATACACACGTCTTCTACACACATTGAAGATGTGCAATATGGTGTTTTTATGCTGAAAAAATTTTTTTATGCCCCCGCCACCGAATGGTGAGGGGGGGCATATAGTGTTACCGGCGTCCGTAAGTACGTACGTCTCGAAATCTTAACGCTCGGGTAAATGGCTTATAATTTCTGTTTCCTTGCTCGGATCTGCTTCACATTTCACACACGCATTGCTCCAATGGTCCTCTGCCACCCTGTGACAAATCCACATTTGTCCCGCCCCGCTAAGCCCAGGGTCAAGGTCACAGACTTGGTGCGTTTGAAACCTTAACGCTCTGGTAAATGCCTTATAATTTCTGTTTCCTTGCTCGGATCTGCTTCACATTTCACCCACGCATTGCTCCAATGGTCCTCTGCCACCCTATGAAAAATCCACATTAAAATATGCCTTGTTTTCTTTGGCTGCCAGCGGGGGCATTCGTGTGCCGATAGGCCACATTTCTAGTAACATCTGTTTCCTTTCATGGAACGCCTTGATATTTCATACATGCCATATAGCAAATCCATGACCCAGCGGCCATCCCTTACCTCAAGGTCAAGGTCACAAACATAGCACATTCATAAACTTAACGTTGGTGTAAATGTCTTATAACTTCTGTTTCCTTTCATGGAACACCTTGTTATTTAGCCCCCTCCACCGAATGGTGAGGCGGGCATATAGTGTTACCGGCGTCCGTACGTACGTAACGTACGTACGTACGTACGTACGTACATCCCGAGTGGGTGGCAGGTGGGAGCATGCGATGGGTAATTTAACGATTGGAGTTCATCCTTACCGGAATCCGGACTGGAGACCTGGTTTGGCCCTCACATACGTCTTTGGCATTTTGTATGTGACAGTTGAATCTGGTTATACCCCTTATAAGAGTAATCCTACCGGTATTACTTTTAAATAGGGGAAGGGGCCTAGTGACTTTGATGCGGTATGGACCTGGCACCAGGTCAGGTTATTCTAATTTCAGGGCTGAATATGTTGTACATGTATCTCGATGTAAATATTCCGTTCTGATTTTGGGATTTTCCCCCCAATGCAGCAGGTTAAAACCGGATCAAACCTGTTTGCCCGGCCTTACATGACCTTAGCTATTGATAGGCCGTTACACACCAATAAACAAACAAACAAACGTACGTCCCGAAACCTTAACACTCGGGTAAATGCCTTATAATTTCGGTTTCCTTGCTCGGATCTGCTTCATATTTCACACACGCATTGCTCCAATGGTCCTCTGCCACCCTGTGACAAATCCACATTCGTCCCGCCCCCGCTAAGCCCAGGGTCTAGGTCACAGACTTGGTGCTTTCGAAACCTTAATGCTCGGGTAAATGCCTTATAATTTCTTGCTCGGATCTGCTTCACATTTCACACACACATTTCTCCAATGGTCTTCTGCCACCCTGTGACAAATCCAAACCTCGGTCGACATTCCGGTCCCGCCCGCTAAGCCCGGGGTCTAGGTCACAGACTTGGTGGGTTTGAAACCTTAACGCTCGAGTAAATGGCTTATTATGCCCCCGCCACCGAATGGTGAGGGGGGCATATAGTGTTACCGGCGTCCGTACGTACGTACGTACGTACGTCCCGAAACCTTAATGCTGGGTAAATGTCACATTTCACACACACATTGCTCCAATGGTCCTCTACCGCCCTGTGACAAATCCACATTTGTCCCGCCCCCGCTAAGCCCAGGGTCAAGGTCACAGACTTGGTGCGTTCGAAACTGTGTCCTTGCTCGGATCTGCGTCACATTTCTCACACGCATTGCTCCAATGGTCCTCTACCACCCTGTGACAAATCCACTTTCGTCCCGCCCCCTCTAAGCCCAGGGTCAAGGTCACAGACTTGGTGTGTTTGAAACCTTAACTCTCGGGTAAATGGCTTATAATCAAATATGCCTCGTTTTCTTTGGCTGCCAGCGGGAGCATTCGTGTGCCGACAGGCCACATTTCTAGTTTAATAAAAATATCACCTTTTTAACTTAGCTATTTTTTCGCTCACCTGTGCATAAGAGCTTATGGCATACCCCCGGCGTCGTCGGCGTCCACAAACTTAACATTGGGTAAATGTCTTATAACTTCTGTTCCCTTTCATGGAACACCTTGTTATTTCATACATGCATTCCTCAGATGACCCTCTATCATGCTGTAGCAAATCCATGACCCACCACCCAACCCTTACCCCAAGGTCAAGGTCACAAACTTAGCACATTCATAAACTTAACGTTGGGTTAAATTTCTTATAACATCTGTTTCCTTTCATGGAACGCCTTGATATTTCATACATACATACCTCAGATGACCCTCTATCATGCTGTAGCAAATCCATGACCCACCACCCAATTCTTACCCCACGGTCAAGGTCACAAACTTAGCATGTTCATAAACTTAATGTTGGGGTAAATGTTGTTCAACTTCTGTTTATTTACAGGGAATGCATTCATATTTCATACATGCATTCATCTGCTGACCCTCTATCATGCTGTAGCAAATCCACGATCCACCACCCAACCCGTACCACAAGGTCAAGGTCACAAACTTAGCATGTTCTTAAACTTAACGTTGGGGTAAATGTTGTGTGACTTCTGTTTATTTACAGGGAATGCCTTCATATTTCATACATGGATTCATCTGATGATACTCTATCGTGCTATTGCGAATCCATGACCCACCGCCCATCCCTTACCCCAAGGTCAAGGTCACAAACATTGATAAACTTAACGTTGGGGTAAATGTCTTATAACATCTGTTTTCTTTCATGGAACGCCTTGATAGTTCATACATGCATTCCTCAGATGACCCTCTATCATGCTGTAGCAAATCCACGACTCACCACCCAACCCTTACCCCAAGGTCAAGGTCACAAACCTAGCACATTCATAAACTTAACGTTGGGGTAAATGTTGTGTAACTTCTGTTTATTTACAGGGAATACCTTCATATTTCATACATGCATTCATCTGATGAAACTCTATCGTACTATAGCAAATCCATGACCCACCTCCCACCCCTTTCCCCAAGGTCAAGGTCACAAACTTAGCATGTTCATAAACTTAACGTTGGGGTAAATGTTGTGTGACTTCTGTTTATTTACAGGGAACACCTTCATATTTCATACATGGATTCATCTGATGATACTCTATCATGCTATTGCGAATCCATGACCCACCGCCCATCCCTTACCCCAAGTTCAAGGTCACAAACTTAGCACATTGATAAACTTAACGTTGGGGTAAATGTCTTATAACATCTGTTTTCTTTCATGGAACGCCTTGATATTTCATACATGCATTCCTCAGATGACCCTCTATCATGCTGTAGCAAACCCACGACTCACCACCCAACCCTTACCCCAAGGTCAAGGTCACAAACCTAGCACATTCATAAACTTAATGTTGGGGTAAATGTTGTGTAACTTCTGTTTATTTACAGGGAATACCTTCATATTTCATACATGCATTCATCTGATGAAACTCTATCGTACTATAGCAAATCCATGACCCACCTCCCACCCCTTTCCCCAAGGTCAAGGTCACAAACTTAGCACATTCATAAACTTAAAAATAATGTTGTGGTAAATGTCTTATATCATCTGTTTCCTGTCATGGAACGCCTTCATATTTTATACATGCATTCATCTGATGATACTCTATTGTGCTATAGCAAATCCATGACCCACCCACCCCTTTCCCCAAGGTCAAGGTCATAAACATAGCACATTCATAAACTTAACTTTGGGGTAAATGTCTTATAACATCTGTTTCCTTTCATGGAACGCCTTGATATTTCATACATGCATTCATCTGATGATACTCTATCGTGCTATTGCAAATTCATGACCCACCGCCCACACCTTAGGCCAGGGTCAAGGTCACAAACTTAGCACATTCATAAGCTTAACTTTGGGCTAAATGTCTTATAACATCTGTTTCCTTTCATGGAACGCCTTGATATTTCATACATGCATTCCTCAGATGACCCTCTATTGTGCTACAGCAAATCCTTCTGTTTCGGTACAGGGAACGCTTTGATATTTCATACATGCGTTCATCTGATGATCCTCTATTGTGCTACAGCAAATCCATGAGTCTCCCCCCCCCTTTCCCCAAGATCAACATCATAAACTTAACGTTGGAGTAAATGTCTTTTTATAACTTCTGTTTCTTTACAGGGAACGCCTTGATATTTCATACATGCATTCATTTGATGATACTCTATCATGCTATAGCAAATCCATTACCCACCCCCACCCCTTTCCCCAAGGTCGAGTTCACAAACATAGCACATTCATAAACTTAACGTTGGGGTAAATGTCTGAACATCTGTTTCCTTTCATGGAATGCCTTTATATTTCATACATGCATTCCTCAGATGACCCTCTATCATGCTGTAGCAAATCCACAACCCACCACCCAACCCTTACCCCAAGGTCAAGGTCACAAACTTAGCATGTTCATAAACTTAACTTTGGGGTAAATGTTGTTTAACTTCTGTTTCTTTACAGGGAACGCTTTGATATTTCATACATGCATTCATCTGATGATCCTCTATTATGCTACAACAAATCCATGACCCACCCCCCCCCACCCCCACCCCTTTCCCCAAGGTCACAAACTTAGCACATTCATACATGCATTCCTCATGTGAATAGCTATCATGCTGTAGAAAAGCACCAACTTAGTGCGTTCATAAACTTAACGTTGGGTTAAATTTTGTTTTACTTCTGTTTTCAGGGAGCGCATTGATATTGCATACATGCATTCATCTTAATATGCTATATTATGCTATAGCAAACCCACGACCCACCTTGCACCACTGACCCCCATGTCAAGGTCCACCGCACACCCCTTAACCCAAGGTCAATTATATATAATATTCATGTTTTTTTATGCAACTGTGCCAAGTTTGAGTGAAGGCTGCCAACAGGTGAGCTTCGTTGTCTTCTGACAACTCTTGTTCTACATTTTTCTATACAATTCTATATAGGGTACAGAGTTGTGTACACAACTCCTCTGAAACCATTCGGTCGATCGATCTGAAACTATACACACGTCTTCTAAACATATTGAAGATGTGCACCTTGGTATTTTTATGGCGAAAAAATATTTTTTAACAAAAATATCACCTTTTTAACTTAGCCATTTTTCTTCATTTGTGTATCCAATTCTATATCATTTCCACCTTACACATCTGTGCCTAAATTAGTATACATGTTTAGCACAACGAGATGAAGAAATAATGCTATAGAGTTTCAAATTCTCATTAATGTTTCTTGCCTTGGTGATAGCTTCACATTTCTGCATCTTCTCTGTCTGGCCCATATTCGACGGGCGTATTTTGTGACTTACGGCACTCTTGTTCTTGTTTGGTATACTATAAAAGCCTCGGCAGGCGCGACATGCGGGCTGTGGCCATCTAATTTATTATGTCTCCCCCCATGAATGGGGAGACATATTGGTTTTGTCTTGGTTGTCCGTCCGTCTGTCTGTCTGTGTCCGTCACAAAATTTGTGTCGTGCATATCTCCAAAAGTTTTTGAGTTAGAGTTGTGAAACTTTACAGGAATACTGGTCATCGTGTGAAGTTGCGCACCTGGGGTTTTAGATGCGGATTCATCCTGTATTTACAGAGTTGTGGCCCTTGACTTAGCGAAAATTGGGGATTTTCAACTTGTGTCTCGCGTATCTCCAAATGTATTTCAGTTAGAGTCATGAAACTGTACAGGAATACTGGTCATCATGTGAAGTTGCGCACCTGGGGTTTTAGATGGGGATTCATCCAGTGTTCACGGAGTTATGGCCCTTGACTTAGTGAAAAGTGGGGATTTTCAACTTGTGTCGCGCGTATCCAAAAGTATTTCAGTTAAGAGTCGCGAAACTTTGCAAGAAAACTGGTCATCGTGTGAAGTTGCGCACCTGGGGTTTAGATGCGGATTCATCCTGTATTTGCGGAGTTGTGGCCCTTGACTTATCGAAAATTGGGGATTTTCAATTTGTGTCGCACGTATCTCCAAATGTATTTGAGTCATGAAACTTTACAGGAATACTGTTCATCGTGTGAAGTTGCGCACCTAGGGTTTTAGATGGGGATTCATCCAGTATTCACGGAGTTCTGGCCCTTGACTTAGTGAAAAGTGGGGATTTTCAACTTGTGTCGCACGTATCCAAAAGTATTTCAGTTAGTCGCGAAACTTTGCAGAAAAACTGGTCATCGTGTGAAGTTGCGCACCTGGGGTTTTAGATGCGGATTCATCCTGTATTTACAGAGTTGTGGCCCTTGACTTAGCGAAAATTGGGGATTTTCAACTTGTGTCTCTCGTATCTCCAAATGTATTTCAGTTAAGAATTGTGAAACTTTACAGGAATACTTGTCATCGTGTGAAGTTGCGCACCTGGGGTTTTAGATGCGGATTCATCCTGTATTTACAAAGTTGTGGCCCTTGACTTAGCGCAAATTGGGGATTTTCAACTTGTGTCTCGCGTATCTCCAAATGTATTTCAGTTAAGAGTCGTGAAACTTTACAGGAATACTGGTCATCGTGTGAAGTTGCGCACCTGGGGTTTTAGATGGGGATTCATCCAGTATTCACGGAGTTATGGCCCTTGACTTAGTGAAAAGTGGGGATTTTCAACTTGTGTCGCGCGTATCTAAAAGTATTTCAGTTAGAGTCGCGAAACTTGGCAGGAAAACTGGTCATCGTGTGAAGTTGCGCACCTGGGGTTTTAGATGCGGATTCATCCTGTATTTGCGGAGTTGTAGCCCTTGACTTAGCGAAAATTGGGGATTTTCAATTTGTGTCGCGCTTATCTCCAAATGTATTTTGAGTCGTGAAACTTTACAGGAATACTGGTCATTGTGTGAAGTTGCGCACCTGGGGTTTTAGATGCGGATTCATCCAGTATTCACGGAGTTATGGCCCTTGACTTAGTGAAAAGTGGGGATTTTCAACTTGTGTCGCGCGTATCTCCAAAAGTATTTCAGTTAGAGTCGCGAAACTTTACAGGAATACTGGTCATCGTGTGAAGTTGCGCACCTGGGGTGCTAACTAAAACTAAACAGTATTCACGGAGTTATGGCCCTTGACTTAGTGAAAAGTGGGGATATTCAACTTGTGTCACACGTATCTCCAAAAGTATGCAGAAAATACAAGGTAGCTACATATATGCTGTTGCTGCCTTAAATTCTAATTTTCCAAGTCTGGATAACATGCAGTGGTGGTATCGGGGGAGACATATGTTTTTGTCTGAAAAACAATCCTCTAGTTCTCCATGCTTCTTACCAAAAACATGCTTTGGCAGCTTTTTAGAATTGTATCCAATGGAAATGATTCTAATCTGCTGCCAAACCATGTTTTTATTATTGAAAGAAACGACAAAATATGAAACCAGTGCAGACGACAATTTTCGGTTCCCGCTTTCTAAGTGCTAAATTATCACTCGTGTAAAATCCTCTATTCAGTCTCCGACACATTTGACCTTTGCAGTGACCCCGATCTCTGTGACAATATTGTCCTTGACCCCCAGTGGCTTATCGACTGCCTCAAGTCGCTCATCACGGCGAAAATGTTCTGCTGTAAGCGGCCTGCGATATATGACGAATGGAAGGAGTTGGATAAAGACGGAATCCTCCGGAAAAAGCTCATCGGTACGCTATAACACCACTACTGTGTATATGACCTTCACAATACTTCAAGGTCAAAAGTGCCAAAAATTGCTATTCGTTTGTTTCTGTGCAATAACATTACTAACTTTCATGATACTTCACATACATATTCATATCAGCCATGGGAAGAATCCTGTTTGATGTGGACGTCAACCCCTCAATGTCAAGGTCACGAGTGCCAAAAATAGAATGGTTATTCTTTTGTTTCCCTGTGATAACATTACCCACCTTCACGATACTTCATATGCACATTCATATCAGCCTGGGAAGAATCCTGTTTGATGTGGACGTCAACACCTCAAGGTCACGAGTGCCAAAAATAGATTGGTTATTCTTTTGATTCCCTGCGATAACATTACCCACCTTCATGATACTTTATATGCACATTCATATCAGCCTGGGAAGAATCCTGTTTGATTTGGAATTTGATCCCTCAAGATCATACATGTTAAAAATAGATTGTTTATTGTGCAATTCTTTTGCTTCCATGTGATAACTTTAACTTTATAAACTAAACGTTTATACCCCATTAAATCTGCACAGTCTGATCTGACAGGATCTTCACTGTTTGCCATTCCACCCATGAAACGTTCATTATGGTTCTAATCTGACAAGCAATGTAGATCGTTATCAGACCACAGAAGAGTGCTATTTGATTAGGATCTACACTGGTCATGAATCTCATAAGCCCCATTTCTCCAGTCACCGTCACAATTGAGACACACCATGTGATTTTGTACCTTCGTACATCTGCGTCGTAAATTTCATTAAATACGTTTACAAAATTTTCAATATTTTTCATAAATAAAGTACCCTGAACTTTTGACGCCATTTACGGAAAATATTGTAAATTTTGTAAACGTGTTTCATGAAATTACGCATTTTTTTACACTGCTGAATTAAATTTTGTCATCTGCTATTTATTTTTCACCTAAAACATGCTTCATCAGTACTTTAGAATATAT
Organism: Conchocele bisecta; assembly: GCA_029237695.1. Lineage (NCBI taxonomy): Eukaryota > Metazoa > Mollusca > Bivalvia > Lucinida > Thyasiridae > Conchocele > Conchocele bisecta. The sequence goes on along the minus strand of CM055280.1, from coordinate 4,621,087 downwards.
TGTCCGAAGCTACAAAATCACATGGCGTATCTTATTTAACCCTTACACTGCTGAATTAAATTTTGTCGTCTGCTATTTATTTTTCATTTTCCATTTTTTCTCATCTAAAACATGCTTCGCCAGTAGTTTAGAATAATTTCCAATTGAAATTGCTTTAAAGTACTATTAACCCTTACACCGCTATCTTAATTTTTTGTCGTCTGCTGTTGGATTTTTATCATCAAAAACATGCTTTGACTTTGACAAAACTTTAGAATAATTGTATCCCCCGGACTCCGTCGGGGGATACTATGGATTTGACAGCGCGCCGCGTCCGCCGCAGACACTTCTTGTCCGGAGCATAACTCGAACACCCTTTGGAATATTTTCATGAAACTTCACACATGCATAGACCACGACCCGAAGGTGTGTCGCGCGCAAGAATGACAACTCTTGCATAGCTAATTTTTTAGTTATCTCCCTTTTTTGTTTCTTCGCACTGATTTCGTGTCCGGAGCATAAACTCCACCACCCTTTGGAATATTTTCATGAAACTTTACACATGCATAGACCACGACCCGAAGGTGTGTCACGCACAAGAATGACAACTCTTGCATAGCTAATTTTTTAGTTATCTCCCTTTTTTGTTTTGCGCACTGATTGACCATAACTCGACCACCCTTTGGAATATTTTTATGAAACTTAACATTCAATTAGACCACGTACCGAAGGTGTGTCGTGCACAAGAATGACAACTCTTGCATAGCTAATTTTTGAGTTATCTCCCTTTTTTGTTTTCGCTCACTGATTTCCTGTCCGGAGCATAACTCGACCACCCTTTGGAATATTTTCATGAAACTTCACACATGCATAGACCACGACCCGGAGGTGTGTCGCGCACAAGAATGACAACTCTTGCGTAGCTAATTTTTGAGTTATCTCCCTTTTTTGTTTTGCGCACTCTACAAACTGGACAATAATGCATGAAGACCTGTTTTCTCGTCTGCTCTGTACACCTTTTCTCGTGTGCTCTGTACACCTTACCTGTAGAGAGAACAAAAGAAACTGGGAGAACCATGTGCTAGCATGGGCTAGCATGTGCAGATGTCCAGTGCTTGACCACTGCTGACCAGGTAATTTATACAGGTAAATCACTACATTGGGTACTGTGTTGAAAATATTGTGGCATTATGTGGACCTGTGCAGATTTTTGTAGATAAATATAGGACTATTAAAAAAAAATCTGGTCTCCAATAGCAAGCATTATTATTTTTAAACTTTTTTTTTTTTTTTTTTTTTTTTTTTTTTTTTTTCTTTTTTTTTTTTCTTTTTTTTTTTTTTTTTTTTCTTTTTTTTTTTTTCATTTTTTTTTTCATTTTTTTTTTTTCATTTTTTTCTTCTTTTTTTTTCATTTTTTTTCTTCAAATTATTTTTCAATTTTTGTCTAGTAGCATAAGGTCGTAAGTGCTTTATACAGACTATTCACCTGTGCATGTGCTAGCATGTGCAACTGACCACTGACCACTTACAGGTAATTTATACAGGTAAATGATTATATTACATTTCCGTAAACTGTGTTGAAAATATTGTGGCATTATGTGGACCTGTGCAGATATATGTAGATAAATATAGGACTATTAATAAAAAATTCTGTGCTCCAGTAGCAAGCATTATTATTTTTAAACATCTTTTTTTTTCCATTTTTTCATTTTTTTTTTCAAATTATTTTTCAATTTTTGTCTAGTAGCATAAGGTGGTAAGTGCTATATACAGACTATTCACCTGTGCATGTGCTAGCATGTGCAACTGACCACTGACAACTTACAGGTAATTTATACAGGTAAATGATTATATTACATTTCCGTAAACTGTGTTGAAAATATTGTGGGAATATGTGGACCTGTGTATATATGATATGTAGATAAATATAGGACTATTAAAAAACATTAAAAAACATTCTGGGCTCCAGTAGGGAGCATTATTCTTTTTTTTAATTTAATTTTTTTTTCCATTTTTTTTTTTTTTACATTCTTTTTCAATTTTTTAACTGACCACTAACTTATTACAGGTAATTTATACAGGTACATTATTACATTTCCGTAAACTGTGTTGACAATATTGTGGCAGTATGTGGACCTGTGCAGATATATGCAGATAAATATAGGACTATTAACAAAAATTCTGGGCTCCAGTAGCGAGCATTATTTTTCAAAAAAAAAATTGTATATTACATTTCCGTAAACTGTGTTGAAAATATTGTGGCATTATGTGGAACTGTGCAGATATATGTAGATAAATATAGGACTACTAAAAAAAAATTCTGGGCTCCAGTAGCAAGTATTATTATTTTTTATTTTTCAACTTTTTTTTTTTAAAAAATTTTTTTTACATTCTTTTTAAATTTTTTAACTGACCACTAACTTATTACAGGTAATTTATACAGCTAAATTATTACATTTACCTAAACTGTGTTGACAATATTGTGGCAGTATGTGGACCTGTGCAGATATATGTAGATAAATATAGGACTATTAAAAAAAATTCTCGGCTCCAGTAGCGAGCATTATTTTTTTTATTTACATTCTATATTACATTTCCGTCAACTGTGTTGAAAATATTGTGGCATTATGTGCACCTGTGCAGATATATGTACATAAATATAGGACTATTAACAAATAATTCTGCACTCCAGTAGCTTCACACATGCATAGACCCTAAAGGTGTGTCGCGCAAGATTGACAACTCTTGCATCACTAATTGTTTAGTTATCTCCCTTTGTCCGTCACCGATTTTGTCTCCGGAGCATAACTCGATCACCCTTTTTTCAAACTACTTGTGTATCTGGGGAGGGGGATACACATGCGCTTGTCGACAAGCGTCCATTTCTAGTTTACAACATACTTTGACAGCTCTTTCCAATGGTAATGATTCTGAAGTGCTGTCAAACCATGTTTTTATTGAGAAATAAGGCAAGCATTCTAAGGGTATAAGTAACACGAATGAATATCACTTGTAGATGCGGTATGGCGTCAAGACAAGAATCAGAGATTCTGGGACAACAAAGACCACCTGATCACGCTAATGGAAAAACTAAACATAATCGCACAATGTAACAGCGACCCTGACAGCCAGTACCATTTAGTCCCCTGTATGCTCAAGGAACCTCCGACCCCCGACTGTATGATGAAGTCTGACTGCAGCAGTACGTCCGTGCTGTGTATAACGACGGCAGACGGCTTTCTTCCCGTCGGAATTTTCCAGCGTCTGATTGCAGCGTGTATAGCGCACTGGAAAATCTCGAAACAAGGTAAAATTAATCTTATTTACCGCAATTACGGATGCTTTATTGTCGACGACGTCCATCGAATGACGCTTTATTTCCACAAATGCGTCATTCAGCTGTGGGTGAGCAACTATAGCAAGAAAGTTCCGCATCCTGATACTAACAACGTCTGCAAGGATGTCAGGGTTTTCGTACTACAGGCGTTGCAGGGGATTAACGAGTGCTTAAGTCTCGCACAGTTGTCTAACCTGGAACTATCGATTAAATGTCCTTTAAAAGATCTGGACGACGTTGATACACGGTTTAAAGTCGAGAAGTTGCTACTGAAACAACGAGGCAGCGAGGTAATCTGCGAAGACCACGACAAAAGACATTCGATTTACTGCTCTGAGTTGCTACGTGATTGGTACGGTAACGTCATCCATAATGACCAGGCAACGTCAGTTCTCTCCCAGTATGCACTTGACAAAGTTCCCACTGACAAACAGATTTCTCAGATCGCGGAGAATATCGGCAATAAGTACGAACAATTGGGGCGGCATTTGGGAATAACGGATACAGAAATCCAGCAAATCAAGTTGGAAAATACAGGTGTTGCCAACCAGACAGTTAGAATTCTGTTGTCATGGCGATATGCTAATACTACCACCGCAACAGTCCGTGTGCTGGAGCAAGAAATGTTGGCTGTTTCTATTGACACAACAAAGGCGTTGGCGTGTTTTAAGTGAAATTTTAGTGTGATGCAACATTGGAAGCCGTAGTCGAACTGGATGTTTTTGTAAGATTTTCTCAAATCACCTATAGGGGCCCTAAGTGCGTCGACAGACCACATTTTCTAGTTTCAAATAATTTTGGAATTTGTGGACTGATTTTAAAAACTTTTGTTTTCTTAGTTAGATCATTTCCAAACAATCTAGCCAGGTTTCCTCATTTTCCCCCCATGTTAAATTATTTGATGGAATTTCATCAAATAAACAAAAATTGGGGAGGCTGTCTTTATTGTTATTGATGAAAAAGTACTTACATTTAAATATGTTTTACATTTAATGTGTTTAACCCTTAGACTGCTACATACAACAATTGTCATCTGCTGCTGCTGCTTTTATATCTTTCCTTATTTGTCAATGAAAACATGGTTTGACAGCACTTCAGAATCATTTCCGATGAAAGTGCTGTCAAAGCATGTTGTAAATTATTCTAAAGTGCTGTCAAAGCATGTTTTTAGCTCACCTGAGCGAAGCTCATGTCAGCTATTGTTACCGCAATGTGTCCGTCGTCGTCGTCCGTCGTCCGTCGTCGTCCGTCGTCGTCCGTCGTCCGTGAACATTTTCAAACGTCTTCTCCTCCGTAACCATTGGGCCTATAGTCACCAAACTTCATGGTCATGGTCCTTAGGTAGGGGGATTACAAAATTGTTAAAATTACATCATTACGTAATCCAAGATGGCCGCCGTCTAAAAATAGCATAAATTCTTAAAAAATCTTCTTCTCATGAACCGCTAGCCGGATTTCGACGAAACTTGCTAGGAATGATCGATGTACAATGCTCTTTCAAAGTTGTTAAAATGGTGACCCCGGGGTCAAAAATGGGCGTGGCCCGTGGGGTCAAATTTTATTTTTGACCGAATATGGTCTTGTCATATATCAAATTGAAGGTATCAACGAGGCGATCACTCTGGTGCATTTTTTGTCGAAATCGGTTGGTTAGGTCATCCAAGATGGCCGCCGAAAGGTCAAAAGGTCGTTCTTTTATTAGAGATTTCAACATTCTTCTTCACATGAACCGCTTGGCCCATGGTAGCCAAACGTAAGAGTTATGGTCCATGGGTGAAGCCTTTTCAGATTTGTTAAAATGGAGGTCATCGCTAATCCAAGATGGCCGCCGTCTAAAAATAGCACAAATTCTTAAATCTTCTCATGAACCTATGGCCGGATTTCGATGAAACTTGGTAGGAATGATTGATATACAATGCTCTTTCAAATTTGTGAAAATGGTTACCCCAGGGTCAAAAATGTGCGTGGCCCGTGGGGTCAAATTTTATTTTTGACCGAATATGCTAATGTCATATATCAAATTGAAGGTATCGATGAGGCGATTGCTCTGGTGCAATATTTGTCGGAATCGGATGATTATGTCATCCATGATGGCCGCCAAAAGGTCATTTATTCGAGATTTTGAAGAACGTTCTTTTTCTCAGAAACCACATGGCCGATGATGGCCAAACTTCATAGTAAGTTAAGATCCTTGGGTGAAGCATTTTCAGATTTGGTAAATGAGAGTCATTGCTTAATCCAAGATGACCGCCATCTAAAAATAGCACAATTTTTTTAAAACATGAACTCAATGTCACATTCTCCTCTGGTGTTCATGGAGTCAGGTGAGCGAATTAGGGCCATCATGGCCCTCTTGTTTATGGTCCAGTATACCTGGGGGCATACCCATGTTTTACAAACATAATCTCTACTGTCTGTTCCTCGTTTTGCTGCCGACAAACTTTTGGCTATTAAGCGCATTGAATGTAAAAAATATTTAATTGTAAGCACTTTTTCATCAATAAGAAAAAAGTCAACCCGTCAAAAAAAACAACTTATGTTTTTGATATGGGAATTTAACCTGGGGGCTAAAATATATATTTTTAGCTCACCTGAGCGAAGCTCATGTGAGCTATTGTTACCGCAATGTGTCCGTCGTCCGTCGTCGTCCGTGAACATTTTCAAACGTCTTCTCCTCGGTAACCATTGGGCCTATAGTCACCAAACTTCATGGTCATGGTCCTTAGGTAGGGGGATTACAAAATTGTTGAAATGACGTCATCACGTATCCAAGATGGCCGCCGTCTAAAAATAGCACAAATTCTTCAAAAATCTTCTTCTCAAGAACCGCCAACCGGATTTCGACAAAACTTGGTAGGAATGATCGACGTACATTGCTCTTTCAAATTTGTTAAAATGGTGACCCCGGGGTCAAAAATCGGTTTGGCCCGTGGGGTCAAATTGGGGTTAAATTTTATTTTTGACCGAATTTGGTCATGTCATATATCAAATTGAAGGTATCAATGAGGCGATCACTCTGGTGCATTTTTTGTCGAAATCGGATTGTTATGGCATCCAAGATGGCCGCCGAAAGATCAAAAGGTCGTTCTTTTATTAGAGATTTCAAAATTCTTCTTCAGATGAACCGCTTGGCCCATGGTATCCAAGCTTAAAAGTTATGGTCCGTGGGTGAAGCCTTTTCAGATTTGTTAAAATGGAGGTCATCGCTAATCCAAGATGGCCGCCGTCTAAAAATAGCATAAATTCTTAAAAAATCTTCTTCTCATGAACCGCTAGCCGGATTTCGACGAAACTTGGTAGGAATGATCGATGTACATTGCTCTTTCAAAGTTGTTAAAATGGTGACCTCGGGGTCAAAAATGGGCGTGGCCCGTGGGGTCAAATTTGGGGTCAAATTGTTTAAAATTGTTACCCCTGGGGTTAAAAATGGGCGTGGCTCGTGGGGTTCAAATTTTATTTTTGACCAAATATGGTCATGTTATATATCAAATCGAAGGTATCAATGAGGCGATCACTCTGGTACATTTTTTGTCGAAATCGGATTGTTATTGTTTATGTATCCAAGATGGCCGCCGAAATGTCAAAAGGAAATTGTTTACTTTTATTAGAGATTTCAAAATTCTTCTTCACATGAACCGCTTGGCCCATGGTAGCCAAACTTAAAAGTTATGGTCCATGGGTGAAGCCTTTTCAGATTTGTTAAAATGGAGGTCATCGCTAATCCAAGATGGCCGCTGTCTAAAAATATCATAAATTCTTAAAAAATCTTCTTCTCATGAACCGCTGGCCGGATTTCGACTAAACTTGGTAGGAATGATCGATTTACTATGCTCTTTCAAAGTTGTGAAAATGGTGACCCCGGGGTCAAAAATGGGCATGGCCGTGGGGTCAAATTGGGGTCAAATTTTATTTTTGACCTAATATGCTCATGCCATATATCAAATTGAAGGTATCGATGAGGCGATTGCTCTGGTGCAATATTTGTCGGAATCGGATGATTATGTCATCCATGATGGCCACCAAAAGGTCCATTTATTCAAGATTTTGAACGTCTTTTTCTCAGGAACCACATGGCCGATGCTGGCCAAACTTCATAGGAAGTTAAGATTTTTGGGTGAAGCATTTTCAGATTTGGTAAAATGACAGTCATCGCTTAATCCAAGATGACTGCCATCTAAAAATAGCACAATTTTTTTATAACACATGAACTCAATGTTGCATTCTCCTCTGGTGTTCATGGAGTCAGGTGAGCGAATTAGGGCCATCATGGCCCTCTTGTTTAAATAATTTTTTATTTTTGGACCAATTTTCAAACTGTTACTTTTTTTCTTATTTGCATCATTTCCAAGCTATCTCACCAGGATTCGGGGTCAATTTCCTATTTTTTTCATTTCCATGTTAAATTTCGCAATAAAATTAATATTTGATGGAATTTCATAAAAATAATTTTTTGTGGAAGGCGACTTGTTATTTATGAAAAAGTACTTAATTTTAAATATTGTTTATACAAATGTGTTTAATAGCCAAAAGTTTGTCAGTAGCAAAACGTGGAACAGACAATAGTTAGATTCCTGGGGCCTGTTTCACTAAACTTCGTACGACTAAAATGTTTGTAAGTGCAAATTTAGGATCGTCTGGAAATTTCAATTGATGGATTTACATTTATTGTATGCAGCCTATGCTCAATAAATGTAAATCCAATAATTGTTTACAAGAAAACATTGTTAATGTGACATTTACAGAATAATATAATTGTTCACTTACGAACATTTTAGTCGTACGAAGTTTAGTGAAACGGCGGCCACCTGGTACATGAGCGTTGAATCTGGTTACACCCATTATTTGTGGCTGTGACTGGAGAAATGGGGCATATGGGTTTTGCGACCAGTGTTGATCCATACTGCTCGACATTCCATTAATGAAACGCCTGTCGTGCCTCTAGCAAGCAATATGTGTGCTATGTGATCAGGAGCTACAATGGTCACAAATCCCAAAACTCACTGTGCCTTAATTGATTAGATAACTGTAAATATGTACATTATAATCTACTGTGCCATAATATATATAATAAAATTTAGGGGATAACCATGCTTTGTTTTACGATTTGGAGCGGTATGTGGGAGGTTTTATGATCTTTGAATCAGTTTTACGCGTAAGCGGAGCCGTTAAACTGATTCTCAGACCATAAAACCTCGCCCATACCGCTCCAAATCGAAAAACAAAGCATGATTATGCCCATTCTAATGCTTTACCTAGTGTGCTCCCCGCTTTCTGCAACGTCGTAGCATGTCACGAACAGTGATATATTTCAATACGTCAGCAGGTTGTTGTCGTCATCGATAACCGCCTCACACAAAATGAATTTGAAGAAATGTAACTCCGCCGAAGAATATATCCCATTTCAAATTGAGAGTAACGGGACTTTTTCTCTCAGACTATACATTTATTCAACTCTAATGTTTATTTTAACAATTGTATTGCTTTTATATGTGTAGTTGCAACAGTTATTTGCTTTTATTCATTTAAAGAAATGCCAACATTTCTACATTGGGTTCGTGTGATTTTTACCAAGCCCTCCGATTCAAAGTACGTATTCTTTTATTTGTATCTGTATTATGTAACCGATTTTGATGAAATAGTCTTATTAAGCTGTATTTTGGTGGTCTCGGTACTTTGGCCTAAACTTCTGTCGTTTTTGCGAAGAATCGATTTCCGTGTCCGTAGACACGGAAATCGATTCTTCGCGAAAACGACATATGTATGTGCCAAACTCCCGGGACCAACAAATGCAGCGCATGAAGACGCGTTTGCTGCACCATATTTCATCAAAATCCGTTGCATATTAACATAAATAATACTTACGTTGGAGTGGGCGCGCTTTCAACACTTTCAGCCATTGTTGTTGTTGTTGTAACCACGTGATCATGCACCTTGATAGTATGCATCCATGTTAAGCCCTATTCAGTTTTGGTCTCAATAACCTTTGAAAATATTGTTCTTCCTCATTGCTGAAACGGTTCAGATCCTTGGTTGACCCTCGCGTACGTCATTGGCATTCTTGTTCAGTGGAACCTCGCAAAACCAGACACCCTGGGACGTCCCTAGGGTGCCCGGTTCAGCGAGGGTTAACTGTATCGATGTAGACATTAACCCTTTCACCCCTAAATTACCGGTAGGGACTGTGATATGCTAATTTAAGGACCAATTAAATTGTCACAAAATCATTTTCAGACTAGTCCATTAATAAGAAGGGGGTGTTTTTTTTTCTAATAAAAATTACGTGCAGATCCTGATGAGACGGCTCGTTACGATCTACACTGTTTGCTAATACCACTATACAGGTCTGTATGTTTTGAAAGGTTACTGTTTGCACATTACTAAAGAGGTCTGTAGTTTTGAAACAGTTAATGGAATCTGGCATGTTGTAGGGTTGCAGATTTATGTGCGTGAACTGTCCTACAATTTTGTAAATCTTATGTTTCTTCTATGTAGAACTCTCCAGACTATTGTCTTTTGATATCGAGTTTATCAGGCAAGGCTAGGGAATGTGTAGGAATTCCGAGGCTTGCCGAGGAATTCCTACAGTTTCCGAGCCGAAGGGGCAATTGCCGTCACCTGGAAATACAGAGAATACCAGGCTCGTGTCTTTTGGTATCAAGTTTATCAGGCAAGGCTAGGAAATGTGTAGGAATTCCGAGGCTTGCCGAGGATTTCCTGCCGTATCCGAGCCTGATAAACTTGATATTAAACAACACTGGTACATGTATTCTATTTATCAGGTAACGTTTATGCTAGCCAATGATCAAATATAAGTTTTGTTCCTAACATGTTTTGCATGTTTATTACACCAGTATTATATCATCATGCCCGCTTGTGGTCGGCATGTGCGTCCAGCATTTGCGTTAAAGTTTTTTATGCCCACCACGATAGTGGAGGGGACATTTAGTGTTGCCCTTTCCCATCTGTCCGTCTGTCCGTCTGTCTGTCACCGACCTTTTAAGTCATAAAACTTTTAAACCGTACTAGCTACAGACCTGAAACTTGGTATGTAGCTTCCTTATGATGACTAGATGCGCAAAGTTTATTTTGATTTTTGATTTTAATCCCCGGGTCATGGATTATCTCCCCCTTTTCGACTTAGTATTTGGCAATTTTGCCTTGTAAGTTGTAAAACTCTTAAACCGTACTAGCTACACCCCTGAAACTTGGTATGTAGCTTCCATATGATGAGTAGATACGCAAAGTTTATTTTGATTCCTGGTCATGGATTATCTCCCCTTTTGGACTTGGAATTTTGCCTCGTTTATTATCAAAGCGGTATGTGTGGCATATGTGTTCTATGAACACGTTTTCTAGTTTAAAAATACCAATCATCTCCACAACCCTAAGTCCGATTGACTTGAAACTTCACATGCCTCTTCATCATCATCCATATTTTAATTCTATAGCCCACCCATACAATCCATTACATTGAATTTGCCGTAAAGTTTTAGCAAAATTTGACTGACTTACAAGTTCATATTGCTGTTTATTACAATCCATACTTTCATTCCATAACCCACCTATGCGACTCACATTCACAAGGTCAAGGTCAAATTACTTGGAAAGGTTTGCCAATAATCTATTTTCTGTACAGTCCTCCGTCGGACTGGCTTGCAACTTCATATACAGTGGAAATTATTCAAACTGGACACCCTGGGAGGTCCACAGGGTGTCCGGTTTAGAGAGGTTCCACTGTAATTCTGGTATATGAGTGCTGTAATACATATTTGTATACATTGCGATCCAGACCAGGCATTATGCATCAGTCAATGTAAATCCCCGCCCCCCCCCTCCGGGGGAGGGGCGGGGCTTTACCGGGGCATACCCCGGGGCTTTTACCTTTCATGATGCCCCGCACTGCGGGGACTTTACCGGGGCTTTAACTGTTGCTAAGAAATTGAGCGGGGACATACCCCGGGGCTTTACCGGGGCTTTACCGGGGTTTTATCAGACTGTTATCAAGATATGTACATGTATGTTTACCTGAATACTGTTGTGTGGGAGGGGTGACATGGGTAGGTTTAAACTGTTTAATACGATCTACTTCACTGTGGACCGTTTAATACTGGCAAATTTTGTTTAATATAAACAAAAATTGATTTTCAAATAATTCCTCTGTTTATATTGCACTGCCGTTATCCGTTATCCGTTATCCCAGCCCCCCCCCCCCCCCCCCCCCCCCTCCCCCCCCCCCCCCCAACACGTGGAAAATTCTGAGACATTTCCCCCCCCCCCCCCCCCCACACACACTGAAGGAAACCCGAGACCATCCCCCCCCTACCCCCCCCCCCTGGAAAGTGATTCATTACCACCAACCCTGGAAAATCATGAGAGACCCCCCCTCCCCCCCCCCCCACCTGGAAAGTGATTCTTTACCCAAACAAACTTGAAATCCCGAGACCCCCCCCCCCCCCCCCCCCCCACCCACCTGGAAAGTGATTCATTTAACACCCTGGAAAACCCAACAAACCCTGGATTCTTTACCCAACAAATGGAAAATCCCGAGACACCCCCCCCCTGGAAAATCCCGAGACCCCCCCCCCCCCCACACCCCCCCCCCCCCCCCCCCCCCCCCACTCTGGAAAAATCCTATTTCTCACACACACACCCTCCCCATGTAAGTAAAAGTATAAAGTGCTGCATTTTATACTATTAATAGGGGGGGGGGGTGTACTTTTTATGAACCCTGTCTCGAAGAGCCGGTGTCATATAGTGTTTGCACCGTCCGTGTGTCCGTGCGTTGTTAATACGGTTAAGAAGTTTGTATCATGCAAGGGTCCACTTTTGCGCTATTTAATACTATTCACACATATCCGACCTTCCTTCTACCGAGTCCGTGGGTGGTGCCAAAGGTTAGCGGCTATTTATTTATTTGGTTACTACTATTAACAGGAACGTACCTATTTCAAAGCAACAAACACATATTTACCCTGTACTTAGTCGACCCTACTTGTCCTAACTGTCATTTGGAGGCGGAGCTAGGATGCGTCACACATGCTACTAAGATGCCCAGCACTACACGAAGTTCGGAAACAGACCTACCCGGCGTTTCGTCAAGAAATCCAAAAAGTGCTAGGAGACTCGAACTTTTACAAACTAAACATATCGGTCATTACCCAGCTGATCATCGACTGTAACGGTTTCAAAAACAACTATATCACTAAGTCAACCACCCTAGAAATAGAACGAGTAGCAGGCCAAAAATGTGCTACCAATTACATCTACAACGAATAAAGCTGCTTGGGTTGTAATAATGGCTTCCAATACTAATAAAAGTTCCCAGATATCTACTATTTATAAGTGACATTTTGCTCTACAACACATCATTTTCGTGCAAGAATATTTCACATTTAAAATCACCAGATGGCCCCGCAGTGCGGGGCATTTTACCGGGGCTTTTACCGACCATGTTGCCCCGCAGTGCGGGGCCTTCACCGGGGCTTTAACAGCAACGAAAATATAAGCCCCGCTATTCCCCCGGAGGGGGGGGGGCGGGGACTTACATTGACTGATGCATTACCAATATAAGTACAGTAAGGTTAAAGGTACATACCCACTCAGTGCACAAACTGTTCTGTATAGGAATTGAATAAGTGTATAATTGTGTCACTATTCCACCAGTTCTAAAAATTACGAGTGCCCACTATACAGATATAATCATTTAGTAATATTTATTTTACTGATAGTGACGTGTGGTGGTATCAGGTGGTATATGCAAATGAGGCATGACATTTTTTTATTATTTATACTACATTGTAATTAAATATGTCACCTGAAAAAAAATATAGTTTTGACATATACAGTATGATCATTGCACATCAAAAAATCTGATATAAAATGTAGTAATGCCAATCAATACGTGGGGTAATGGTGAATGAATCTTTATTTTGCCCGAAAATGTCTCGGATGATGTCTCTGATATAAAGAACAGTTTGTGCCTGCTGAATGGGCATGTACCTTTAAACTACCAAATTTGAACAAACGTGGTCTTGCTGTCCAGTTTAGAGGGAGTTTATTTGTTATCATCCATATCGTCATTCTATAGAGCGTCGGTGGCAGGTGGGAGCATGTGACGGGTAATTCAACGATCGGGGTTCATCCTTAACGGAATTCCGACTGGAGACCTGGTTTGGCCCTCATATATGTCTTTGGCATTTTTTATGTGACAGTTGAATCTGGTTATACCCCTTATGTGAGTATTATGATTATTCATAATCCTATTTTAGGGGAAGGGGCCAAGTGACTTTGGTGTGGTACGACCTGACATCAGGTCGGGTTATTCCAATTTCAGGGCTGAATATATTTTTTCCTGATTTTGGGATTTCCCCCCTATGCAGCAGGTTAAAACAGGATTGAACCCGTTTGCCCGGCCTTACATGACCTTACCTGTTGAAGGTCAAATAGTGGGTGGCAGGTGGGAGAATGTGATGGGTAATTTAACGATCGGGGTTCATCCTTACCGGAATCCCGACTGAAGACCTGGTTTGGTTCTCACATATGTGACAGGTTAATCTGGTTATGCCCCTTATATGAGTATTACGATTATTCCTCATCCTATTTTAGCTGATTGTTATGCCCCCTGTGTAATACAGAGGGCATATCCATGTTTTTCAAATATTATGTATACACAGGTTGAAGTAACGGACCGAGGTCTATAAATACATTAAATATGCCTAAAAGCATCAATAAATGAAGAAAAAAAAATAAGCTAAACATTATTTTTTAATCCCTCCATATACTCCATTATACACGGACAGCCTCGAGACAACGGACTCTCACGAAACGTCAACCGAGTTATATCATTGTTGCCTATTGCAGAAGTTGGGACAATGTTAGTATTCCGCAACGATATATTCCCCGATGCGCTATGTCAACGCGTTTTCGAGCTATTGATTGTTTTGTTTAAAAAAAGATTATCATCATTACTAGGTCGGCAAAGAACCGCAACATTTCCGAGGCCGATACTGCTTTATAACGGAGTAAACATCGGGTTCAAAATACACTTTTACATCGTCCCGGCTTATTATTTTTTTCTTCATTTATTGATGCTTTTAGGCATATTTAATGTATTTATAGACCTCGGTCCGTTACTTCAACGTGTGTATGTATACTGTCTGTTCCACGTTTTGCTGCTGACAAAATGTTGGCTATTACACACATCAAATCTAACAAATATTTAAATGTATGTACATGTATGTACTTTTTCATCAATAATAAAAAAGTCACCCTCCCCAATTTTTTTATTTGATGAAATTCCATCAAATGATTTTATTGCGAAAAAAAAAAGATTTTCCTATGGGAATTTAACATGGGGCTAAAAACAGATATTTTTTTTCCCCCAAAAAAAGGTTTCTGAACCAATTTTCAAAATCTTTTGGTTTCTTGGTTACATTATTTCCATTCTATCTCGCCAGGTTTCCAATTTTTTATTTTCTTTTACCCTCCTTGTCACTCTGGAGCCCTTTTTGCCCCATGTTAAATTTTCATAGGAAAATTGTTTTTTCGCAATAAAATCAATAGGTGTCGGAATTTATCAAAGAAAAAAAATTGGGGAGGGTGACTTTTATTATTGATGAAAAAGTACCTAAATTTACATATTTTTTAGATTTAGTGTGTTTAGTAGCCAAAAGTTCGTCGACAGCAAAACGTGGAACAGACAGTAGTTTAATCTATTGGTTGCAATGACAATCGATATTGTGATTTATACTACACAATCTTATACTAGAAACGTGAATATTTGTGTTTCTGGTATTAGGTTGCACATAGTTAGCCGGTGCGTTTTAATATCCTGGTTAAATTGTGTCGTTTTGAAAAATGCACCGGTTTCCTGGTGAGATGCTACTCAGTTCTACTTAGATGGCATACACATTTTTCATCTAGTAACCGGCGCAAATTTCTTGCGCCAGTTACTATATGAAAATGTTTTACAATTTCTTTAGCATTTAGCTTGTCATGGTACGTAACTGACTATGGAGAGGAAGTGTGTATTCGTGCCCAGTTAACTCAGTCGGTAGAGCAATGGTACGGCAAACCAGCGGTCAACGGTGCACTTTTTTTCTTGCCCTGTGACAAGCTGAATGTATATTGGTCGAGAATCCGGTGCCAATTTCAACTCAAATCATTGTATCCCCCGGACTCCGTCGGGGGATACTATGGATTTGACAGCGGGCCGCGTCCGCCGCAGACACTTCTTGTCCGGAGCATAACTCGAAATTCACTGAATATGAACAGCCTTTGCGCGATGAACCATTTGGAATATTTTCAGAAACTTCACACATGCATAGACCACGAGGTGTCGCGCACCCGGAGGTGTGTCGCGCACAAGAATGACAACTCTTGCGTAGCTAATTTTTGAGTTATCTCCCTTTTTTGTTTTGCGCACTCTACAAACTGGACAATAATGCATGAAGACCCGTTTTCTCGTCTGCTCTGTACACCTTTTCTCGTCTGCTCTGTACACCTTTTCTCGTGTGCTCTGTACACCTGTAGAGAGAACAATAGAGACTGCGAGAACCATTCACCTGTGCATGTGCATGCATGTGCTAGCATGTGCAAATGTCCAGTCTTGACCACTATATCTGACCACAGGTAATTTATACAGGTAAATTACTACATTGTATATTACATTTCCGTAAATATTGTGGCATTATGTGGACCTGTGCAGATATATGTAGATAAATATAGGACTATTAAAAAAAAATTCTGGGCTCCAGTAGCAAGCATTATTATTTTTATTATTTTTAATTTTTAAACTTTTTTTTCAATTTTTGTCTAGTAGCATAAGGTCGTAAGTGCTATATACAGACTATTATCATATAATAAAACAATTATTGACTAGTGAGCCATAGAATATAATCTGATATTCTGTGGCTCACTAGTCAATAATTGTATAATATGTTCGGGCCAGTGAAAATTGCTTTCGGGCCCAGGCTCGAGGTCAAGGCGGGACAAGGCGAGGCATCTGATTCCGCGGAATTCTTGTTTACTTATCTCCCTTTGTTGTTTCGTGGTCTGATTTTGTATCCAGAGCATAACTCGAACACCCTTTGGAATATTTTTATGCCCCACCACGATAGTGGAGGGGGCATTTAGTGTTACCCTCGTCCGTCCGTCCGTCCGTCCGTCCGTCCGTCCGTCCGTCCGTCCGTCCGTCCGCACACACGAATGGGTACTTGTTTGTAAAGCGACGGGGATCTTATTGGGTAGGGTTAGGATTAGTGTTGGGTACTGTTGTTGGGTATTTTTATAGAGTAAAAACCCAACAAGTATTCATTCGTAGGAACGTGCGTCCCGTCCTCCCGTCGTCCTGTCCGTCCGTCCGTCCGTCACAAAACTTTAACACTCGGGTAAATGTCTCATAATTTCTTCATCCTTCGGCCGATCTCCTTCATATTTCATATACACATTGCTCTAATGGTCCTCTACCACCCTGTGCCAAATCCACGTTCGTCCTGCCCCCGCCAAGACCCAGGGTTAAGAATCACATACTTAGATGCTTCAAAAAACTTTAACGCTCAGGTAAAATATCTTATAATTTCTGTTTTCTTTCACGGATCAGCTTCATATTTCACATATGCATTGCTCTAATGGTCCTCTACCGCCCTGTGCCAAATCCACGTTCGTCCTGCCCCCGCCAAGCCCAGGGTCAAGGTCACATACTTGGTGCTTCAAAAAACTTTAACGCTCAGGTAAAGAAAATTTTGACTTGGAATTTGGCCTCATTTATTATCAAAAGCGATATGTGGGGACATCCGTGTTCTATGAACACATTTTCTAGTTTTATTTATTAAACTTCACACATGCATAGAAGACGACCCAAAGGTGTGTCCGCACGTAAAGAATGACAACTCTTGCGTCGTTGATTTCTTAGTTATCTCCCTTTGTTGTTTCGTGCACTGATTTCGTGTCCGGAGCATAACTCGAACACCCTTTGGAATATTTTCATGAAACTTCACACATGCATAGACCACAACCCTAAAGGTGTGTCCCGCAAGAATGACAACTCTTGCATCACTAATTCTTTAGTTATCTCCCTTTGTTTTTCCGTCACTGATTTTGTCTCCGGAGCATAACTCGAACACCCTTTTTTCAAACTACTTGTGTATCTGGGGAGGGGGATACACATGCGCTTGTCGACAAGCGTCCATTTCTAGTTTTACATGTAATTCCATAGCCATGAATTTATATTTTATACAAGAAATTTAGTATATTATACATGTATACCTACACGCTTGAATTAATACAGACTTTACCTTACGCAATTGTGTTTGTATGCTTTTGATGCATCCTGGTGGGTGGTTGGTCGGGCGTACGCGATGGCATAAATTAACAGCAGCGGTTCCTCCTTATAAGAATCACGATTTGCCTGGTTTGACCCTCAGGTACGTTTTTATCTTTGGCTCTTTTGTTACCTGGGAGTTGATTTGGGTTATTTCCCATTATAAAGTGTAAGATTATTACTGATCCTACTGCTTTTAGGAGTGGGCCAAATGATTATGTGTGGCGAGGACCTGGCATCATATCTGATTCCAGGACTGAATATACATTATGTTTTTATTGTAAATATTCAGTTCTGATTTTGGGATTTTCCCCCATCTGTACATGTACTTGAATATGGGAAATATATGGGATTTAGTGCTAAACCCATTGACCCGGCCTTAAATGACAAACAAATAAACACAGATAGACGTGCATGGAGGGGTGATTGGGGGGGGGGGGGAGGGGGGGGGGGGGGAATTGGGGGTGGGTGGGTGGGAAGGAAGGCAGCAGGTGATAAATATCGCGGCTACTATTGATGTGGTCAAGCGTAGATTCTTCGGAAAATTGCATAACTAGACATTGGTAGGTGGCAGGTGGGAGGATGTGAAGGGTAAATTGGGATTCATTCTTACTGGAATATCCATATCCCTGGTTTCACCCTCGGGTACCATGAAGTTGATCAATATTTCAAAACATAAGCAGAATTAACTATATATTGTGGTGCAATGTCTGAAAGTGTTGAAAGCGCACCCACTCCAAAGTAAGTATTACTTGATATTTTCCTTAATATGCAACATATTTTGATGAAAGCATTTGGCGGTCCCGGGTGTTCGGCACATACTTATGTCGTTTTTGCGATTCTTCGCAAAATGTACAGAAGTTTGGGTCAAAGTATCGAGACCACCAAATGCAGCTTAACAAGACGCGTTTGATGCGCCATATTTCATCAAAATCTGTTACATAAGAAGGACAATATAACGGAATAAGTACATTGAATCCGAGGCGCTTCTGGAAGCTTCAGTAACTTTTTGTTGTTGTATTTAACCAGGGTTTTATTTAAGCCAGGTGATCATGCACCTTGGGGAAGACACCTATTGAACATATACTGTGTGTCACAAGTTCAATGTCATCAGGTCTAAAATAGTAACAGGCATGTAGCGGGGGTATTCGTGTGTCAACAGGCCGCATTTCTAGTTATATTTAACGATGGGGTTCATTCTTACCGATATCCCAATATCCCTGGTTTGGCCCTCGGGTACATGTTTGCCTTTCTGGTACATGGCCGGTGTGGTGAGGACCTGGCACTAGATCAGGTTATTCTAATTTCAGGTCTGAATACATTTTTGTCGCACCCGCTTGCGGAAAGCGCGATATAGTCGGCCGTTTGGCGTACGGTACGTACGTACGTGTGTCCGGTTAAAGTTTTTGGTTAAGCTGTAAGGTTTTTTAGCCAGGTTTTTTTTAAAAAATCCAGGCTATTGGATTGGCGAAAGGCGGCGGGCGGGCGGGCGGGCGGGCGCGGGCGGGCGGGCGGGCGGAGCGGGCGGGCGGCGTCCACAATCAATGTTAAGTTTTCGTGTTTGAGTCCATTTCTTTGTTACTGTACCACCTAGGACCACCAAACTTTCACAGCTTCATAATCAAGGGTTGCCCACCACATATCACTATCCAACATGTTACTCTTTTTTTAACTTGTAACTTGACCCATTTTTTCCGCGTAGTCGACTTAGCCATTTTCAATGTTAAGTTTTCGCGTTTACAATGTTACGTTTTCGTGTTTAAGTCCATTTCTTTGGTACTGTACCACCTAGGACCACCAAACTTTCACAGCTTCATAACCAAGGGGTGCCTACCACATACAACTATCCAACATGTGACCATTTTTTTACCTTCACCTATTATTTCTACGTAATTGACTTAGCCATTTTCAACGTTAACTTTTTAACGTACGTCTGGTTAGAGTTTTTTGGTTAAAACTTTTTCGTTATACTATATCTCAGCAACTGCTTCGCCCATTACCTTGAAACTTCACATGGGTGTTTATCATCATCCATATTTTCATTCTAACCCCCAACAACCGTGCGGCCCCTGTGCCCAATGTCAAGGTCAATTACTTTGAATTTTTTTGTTAAAGTTTTTTCGTGTACTATATCTCTGCAACTGCTTCACCCAATACCTTGATACTTCACATGGGTGTTATCATCATTGTCGCACCTGCTTGCGGAAAGTGCGATCCTGTGCCCAATGTCAAGGTTAAATTACTTTGAATTTTTTTGTTAAAGTTTTTTTCGTGTATATTATCTCTGCAACTGCTTCACCCAAATACCTTGATAACTTCACATGGGTGTTTATCATCATTGTCGCACCTGCTTGCGGAAAGCGCGATCCTTGCCCTGTTCAGTGCCCAATGTCAAGGTCAAATTACTTTGAATTTTTTTGTTAAAGTTTTTTTCGTGTACTATATCTCTGCAACACGCTTTTTTCACAATACTTGATATCCCTCCCAACATTTTGTTTTTTTGTTTAAAGTCAAGAACCTTGCTCACATACTTGGAAATACCCCTTCACATTTTGTTTTTTTGTTAAACTGCATCACACCCAATACCTTGATACTTCACAGGGTGTTTATCATATTGTCGCACCTGCTTGCGGAAAGCGCGATCCTGTGCCCAATGTCAAGGTCAAATTATTTGAAATTTTTTTTGTTAAAGTTTTTTCGTACTATATCTCTGCAACTGCTTCACCCAATACCTTGAATGTTCACATGGGAATGTTTATCATATTGTCGCACCTGCTTGCGAAAGCGGTTAAACTGTCAATGTCAAGTCAAATACTGAATTTTTTTGTATCTACATATCTCTGCAAACTGCTTCACCCAATACCTTGATACTTCACATGGGTGTTTATCATCATTGTTGCACCTGCTTGCGGAAAACGCGATCCTGTGCCCAATGTCAAGGTCAAATTACTTTGAATTTTTTTGTTAAATTTTTTTCGTGTACTAAATCTCTGCAACTGCTTCACCAATACCTTGATACTTCACATGGGTGTTTATCATCATTGTCGCACCTGCTTGCGGAAAGCGCGATCCTGTGCCCTATGTCAAGTTCAAATTACTTTGAATTTTTTTGTTAAAGTTTTTTTCGTTTTTTGTACTATATCTCTGCAACTGCTTCACCCAATACCTTGATACTTCACATGGGTGTTTATCATCATTGTCACACCTGCTTGCGGAAAGCGCGATATCGTCGGCATTTTGGCATACGTCCGTCCGTTCGTTCGTGTGTCCGGTTAAAGTTTTTTGGTTAAAGTTTTTCCATCTACTATATCTATTTTTTTAGTGTCCATGCCTCGCCCCAAGGCGCGACATGCAGGCCACGGCCATGTAGTCTACAAAAAGTGGGTATAATTATGTTATCCAAGTGTCTATGCTTGGAAAAAACCTGGCCTTCGTGGCTTTGCCTCGTTTCTTGTTTGGTTAAAGTTTTTGGTTAAGTTCTTTGGTTAAAGTTTTTGGTTAAGTTTTTTCGTTAAGTTTTTTGGTTAAAGTTTTTGGTTAAGTTCTTTGGTTAAAGTTTTTGGTTAAGTTTTTTCGTTAAGTTTTTCGTTATACTATATCTCTGCAACTGCTTTGCCCATTACCTTGAAACTTCACATGGGTGTTTATCATCATCTATATTTTCATTCTACCCCCCTCCCGTGCGGCCCCTGTGCCCAATGTCAAGGTCAAATTACTTTGAAGTTTTTGGTTAAGTTTTTTGGTTAAAGTTTTTGGTTAAGTTTTTTGGTTCAGTTTTTTTTTGGTTAAAGTTTTTCGTTAAAGTTTTTCGTTATACTATATCTCTGCAACTGCTTTTGCCCATTACCTTAAAAATTTCACATGGGTGTTTATCATCATCATATTTTATTTTTTCAATTCCCACCCCCCCTTCCCTGCGACCCCCTTGCCCAATGGCAAGGGTCAAATTACTTTGAAGTTTTTTGGTTTAAGTTTTTTTGGTTAAGTTAAAGTTTTTTTTTGTTAAGTTTTTTTGGTTAAGTTTTTTGGTTAAGTTTTTTGGTTAAAGATTTTTCGTAAAGTTTTAATTTTTCGTTATACATACTCTGCAACTGCTTATTTTTGCCCTACCCTTGAAACTTCAATTCATGGGTGTTTATCATCAACAATATTTTTCATTCTACCCCCCTTCCGTGCGGCCCCTGTGCCAATGTCAAAATTACTTTGAAGTTTTTTTGGTTAATTTTTTTGGGTTAAAGTTTTTGGTTTAAAGTTTTTGTTAAGTTTTTTGTTAATTTTTTTGTTAAAGTTTTTTCGTTATACTATAAAAATCTCTGCAACAGCTTTGCCCATTACCTTGAAACTTCATATGGGGTGTTTATCATCATCTATATTTTCATTCTACTCCCCTCCCGTGCGGCCCCTGTGCCCAATGTCAAGCTCAAATTACTTTGAAGTTTTTGGTTAAGTTTTTTGGTTCAAGTTTTTGGTTAAAGTTTTTGGTTAAGTTTTTTGGATAAGTTTTTTGGTTAAAGTTTTTCGTTATACTATATCTCTGCAACTGCTTTGCCCATTACCTTGAAACTTCACATGGGTGTTTATCATCATCTATATTTTCATTCTACCCCCCTCCCGTGCGGCCCCTGTGCCCAATGTCAAATTACTTTGAAGTTTTTGGTTAAGTTTTTTGGTTAAAGTTTTTGGTTAAGTTTTTTGGTTAAGTTTTTTGGTTAAAGTTTTTTGTTATACTATATCTTTTTTTTTAGTGTCCATGCCTCGCCACAAGGCGCGACATGCAGGCCGCGGCCATCTAGTTCTGTAACCACTCCCCCCTTAGCTGTACATAAATAAATAATAAATGTATTCATATAAAGTTTATAAAGCTTATTGTCTAATCAATCATATGCATATACAGTGGAACCTCTCTAAACCAGACGCCGAAAATGTATGTGATCTCATTTTGAGAGGTTTCTTGGTAACACATTTCGCATACTAATGCACGTTTGGTCGGGCAAACGTGATGGCGTAAATTAACAGTAGGAGTTCCTCCTTGTAGGAATCACGATTTGCCTGGTTTGGCCCCCAGGTACGTTTTTATCTTTGGCTCTTTTTGTTACCTGGGAGTTGAATTGGGTTATTGCCCATTATAAAAGTAGTAAGATTATTACTGATCCTACTGCTTTATGGAGGGGGCCAAATGATTCTGGTGTGGCGAGGACCTGGCATCAGATCAGGATTGTTCTGATTTCAGGGCTCAATTTATAGTTTTTTTGTCGCGCCTGCTTTAACAGAGGCGCGACTATAGTCGGCGCTTTTTCCGTCGTCGTCCGCGACGTCTTTTTTTTTTTGTAAGGCAAATGCATTAAAATTATTGTTGTTTTCACAATATCTCTAACCCCTTGCCAGACTTTGATAATATTTCACATCAATGTTTGTTTAGTGATGATGCTTCATTACGCACACCCCCACATCCAAATTCTCAAGGTCAAGGTCATTTTTTACTTTCAATGTTCACCGGTTTTGTAACAGAAATGCGTTAAAGTTATTGTTTTTTTCACAATATCTCTTTAACCCCTTGCCAGACTTTGATAATATTTCACATCAATGTTTGTCTAGGGATGATGCTTCATTACGCACACCCCCACATCCAAATTCTCAAGGTCAAGTTCATTTATTTATTTGTAATGTTCACCGGTTTTGTAACAGAAATGCGTTAGTTATTGTTTTTTCACAATATCTCTTTAACACCTTGCCACACTTTGATAATATTTCACATCAATGTTTGTCTAGGGATGATGCTTCATTACGCACACCCCCACATCCAAATTCTCATGGTCAAGTTCATTTATTTACTTGTATGGCACATGCGTTAAACTTTAACCCCTTACCACACTTTGATAATATTTCACATCAATGTTTGTCTAGGGATGATGCTTCATTACACACATCCCCACATGAAAATTCTCAAGGTCAAGGTCATTTATTTACTTGTAATATTCACGGTCAAATGCCTCGGCATGCGCGATACCGCTTCCGTGGCGGAATTCTTGTTTATTGTAAATATTCAGTTCTGATTTTGGGATTTTCCCCCAATTTGTACAGGTAATATGTGGGATTTAGTACTAAACCCATTGACCCGGCCTTAAATGACCTTTGCTGTTGATAGGTCATTAAACCACAATAAACAAACAAATAATCATGATTGCAAAAGACACATGTATGTCCCAGACTGGTCATATGCCTGATTTACAGTGGAACATCTCTAAACCAGACACCCTGGGGACCTCCCAGGGTGTCTGGTTTGGAGAGGTTTCACTGTACATGTTAAAATTAATGAAATAAAATATTGTTAAATCAATAAATAATGATATATTTATTCCACAAATTTAGTATATTGTACTTGTATACAGCATAGGCTTTTATTAATTTGTTCCCACGAAATGACAATTCGTTCCCTCAATTTAACAATTCGTTCCCACCATGGGAACGAATTGTTAAATTGAGGGAACAAATTTTCATTTTGTGGGAACAAATTGTTAATTCGAGGGAACGAATTGTTAAATTGAGGGAACAAATTGTCATTTCGTGGGAACAAATTGTTAATTCGAGGGAACAAATTGTTATATTGTGGGAACAAATTGTTAATTCGAGGGAACGAATTGTTAAATTGAGGGAACGAATTGTTATTTCGTGGGAACGAATTAATAAAAAAAATCCATGTCTCCTGCGGGGCGTCGTTTTCAATCAATAAACAGTTTACCTTTCTACAATTTGTGTTTGTATGCTTTTGTTGCACCTGGTCACTGCTAGACATGTATGGAAGTTGTTTTGGCTGTCACGCCCACAGGTTAAAGTCATGGACCACAGGTTAAAGTCATGGACCACAGGTTAAAGTCACGGACCGAGGTCTATAAATACATTAACACTTAGACCGCTATCTTAATTCTTTTGTCGTCTGCTGTTTATTTTCTATTTTCCATTTTTATCATCAAAAACATGCTTTGACAGCACTTTAGAATAATTTACAACATGCTTTGACAGCACTTCAGAATCATTTCCATTGGAAGTGATTCTGAAGTGCTGTTAAACCATGTCGCGCCTGCTTTAGCAGAGGCGCGACTATAGTCGTCGTATTTTCCGTCGTCGTCCGCGTCCGCGTCGTCCGGTTTCTTTGTAAGGCAAATGCGTTAAAGTTATTGTTTTTTCACAATATCTCTTTAACCCCTTGCCAGACTTTGATAATATTTCACATCAATGTTTGTCTAGGGATGATGCTTCATTACGCACACCCCCACATCCAAATTATCAAGGTCAAGGTCATTTATTTACTTGTAATGTTCACCGGTTTTGTAACAGAAATACGTTAAAGTTATTGTTTTTTCACAATATCTCTTTAACCCCTTGCCAGACTTTGATAATATTTCACATCAATGTTTGTCTACGGATGATGCTTCATTACGCACACCCCCACATCCAAATTTTGAAGGTCAAGGTCATTTATTTCCTTGTAATGTAATTTTTTGTAGGAATCGGATGATTATGTCATCCATGATGGCCACCAAAAGGTCCATTTATTCAAGATTTTTAACGTCTTTTTCTCAGGAACCACATGGCCGATGCTGGACAAACTTCATAGGAAGTTAAGATCCTTGGGTGAAGCATTTTCAAATTTGGTAAAATGAGAGTCATCGCTTAATCCAAGATGACCACCATCTAAAAATAGCACAATTTTTTTAAAACACATGAACTCAATTTCACATTCTCCTCTGGTGTTCATGGAGTCAGGTGAGCGAATTAGGGCCATCATCGCCCTCTTGTTTCACAATATCTCTTTAACCCCTTGCCAGACTTTGATAATATTTCACATCAATGTTTGTCTAGGAATGATGCTTCATTACGCACACCCCCACCTCCAAATTTTGAAGGTCAAGGTCATTTATTTCCTTGTAATGTTCACCGGTTTTGTAACAGAAATTCGTTAAAGTTATTGTTTTTTCACAATATCTCTTTAACCCCTTGCCAGACTTTGATAATATTTCACATCAATGTTTGTCTAGGGATGATGCTTCATTACGCACACCCCCACATCCAAATTCTCAAGGTCAAGGTCATTTATTTACTTATAATGTTCACCGGTTTTGTAACAGAAATGCGTTAAAGTTATTGTTTTTTCACAATATCTCTAACCCCTTGCCAAACATTGATAATATTTCATATCAATGTTTGTCTAGGGATGTTGCTTCATTGCGCACACCCCCACATCCAAAGTCAGAAGGTCAAGGTCATTTATTTACTTGTAATGTTCACCGGTTTTGTAACAGAAATGCGTTAAAGTTATTGTTTTTTCACAATATCTCTTTAACCCCTTGCCAGACTTTGATAATATTTCACATCAATGTTTGTCTAGGAATGATGCTTCATTACGCACACCCCCACATCCAAATTTTGAAGGTCAAGGTAATTTATTTACTTGTAATGCTCACCGGATTTGTAACAGAAATGCGTTAAAGTTATTGTTTTTTCACAATATCTCTTTAACCCCTTTCCAGACATTGATAATATTTAACATCAATGTTTGTCTACGGATGATGCTTCATTACACACACCCCCACATCCAAATTCTGAAGGTCAAGGTAATTTATTTACTTGTAATGTTCACGGTAAAATGCCTCGGTAGGCGCGACACCGCTTCCGTGGCGGACTTCTTGTTATTGAGAAATAAGGCAAGATATAAAAGCAACAGCAGACGACAATTGTTGTGAGTAGCGGTCTAAGGGTTAAATATACCTAAAAGCGTCAATAAGCGAAGAAAGAAAATGAGGTAAACAATTTGTTTGCTCCCTCCTATACACATTGTATAGGAGGGAGTAAAATAATTGTTTAGCTTATTTTCTTTTCACTTATTAATGCTTTTAGGTATATTTAATGTATGTATATACCTCGGTCTGTTACTTGTGGTCACACCCCTATGTGACAGCCAGAAATTTCGGGTTAGCATGTAGGGGTGGTGAATAGGGGGTCGGATCATAAATATCTCTGCAACAACTGGGGGCGATCACGCATAACCAGTAAAATTGCTTACCCAGATGATGACGCCCTCATTATCCCCTCCTATACACATACCCAGTAAAATTGCTTACCCAGACGATGACGCCCTCATTATCCCCTCCTATACACATACCCAGTAAAATTGCTTACCCAGACGATGACGCCCTCATTATCCCCTCCCCGATAGGCAAGATAGGAGTTAGTCCATGTACGTTAGTAACACCTTTCATTTTTCAATAACTCCTGAATCACTTCTCCAATTTTGATAATATTTGGCCACAATGTGTGGCTAGGGATGGTACGGCTTTGTTTTGCAAATGACCCACGTCCGACCTCCCAAGGTCACTGAGGACTTATGTTCACCTTGTTTTTTGTTAAAATTTGTAAGGCAAAAAATGTAGTTTTTAGCTCACCTGAGCGAATCTCATGTCAGCTATTGTTACCGCAATGTGTCCGTCCGTCCGTCCGTCGTCCGCCCGTGAACATTTTCAAACGTCTTCTCCTCGGTAACCATTGGGCCTATAGTTACCAAACTTCATGGTCATGGTAGGGGAATTACAAAATTGTTAAAATGACGTCATTACGTAATCCAAGGTGGCCGCCGTCTAAAAATAGCTCCAATTCTTCAACAAATATTCTTCTCAAGAACCGCCAATCGGATTTCGACAAAACTTGGTAGGAATGATCGATGTACAATGCTCTTTCAAAGTTGTTAAAATGGTGATCCCTGGGTCAAAAATGGGCGTGGCCCGTGGGGTCAAATTGGGGTCAAATTCTATTTTTGACCGAATATGGTCATGTTATAATTATACAAGAGCTCCGCGGAGCAAGATGTCCCGCCTGGCGCAGTTTGATAGTACATAAGGAGCTTGTAATAACATTGAGGTTAGTGAGCACCATGGGCTTTCTGTAGAATGATGCGGGATGTTGTAACAAATGCATGTATGGAATATTAAAGCATAAACTTGGCGTTAACTTTTCCAAACACGGAAATTTCTAAGTCAGGTGGTATGTCGCACTTGAAACAGACTATACTACAGTTCCCCATATATTGTTTTAGCCCCGCCTCTCAACCAATGAGATGCTTTGTTTACAACCTGCAGGGCTGGCTAGAAGTCAGTCGTCTGATGGGTCTAAATTATGTAACATCATTATTGTATGTACATGTATGAGTGAATGTTTAGTTATTAAAACAATAAGATTAACACATCTTATCTGGTCTTGTGTATTAGACAACACAACAGCAGGCATCATGTGCTTTCTGTAGAATGATGCGGGATGTTGTTACAACAAATGCATGTATGGAATATTAAAGCCATAAACGAGCATTAATTTTTCCAAACACGGAAATTTCTAAGTCAGCGACCTTGACCTTTGGGGTTAGCGGGCACCATGGGCTTTCTGTAGAATGATGCGGGATGTTGTTACAAATGCATGTATGGAATATTAAAGCATTCCATTGAGGGAAACAGAAGTTACAATGAATTAAAATGAGCGTTAAGTTTTAGAAACAGAGCTAAACGCAAAAACTTAACGTTGAATGCATGTGAAAAGTAGGTCAATGAACCATGAAAAGTAGGTCAAGGTCACATGGGCTCCCTCTGTGTGAGATGGTTACACCATAGTGTTGATGTATACCAAGTATGGAGGTCGTAGGAGTTATAGTTTTCTGGAAACTGATCTAAACGCAAAAACTTAACGTGAAATGTTGACGCCGTCGCCCACGCCGACGACGACGCCGACGGAAAAGCTATGCCTATGTCCCACTTCTGCTAAAGCAGGCATCGTAAAGTCGGGGGGTTCTGGGTCCTCCCCCAGGAAATTGTTAAATTGGACCTTGGACCCCTCCGCGCCTGCAACGAGGCATCACTCTGGTGCATTTTTTGTCGAAATCAGATGGTTATGTCAGCCAAGATGGCCGCCGAAAGGTCAAAAGGTCGTTCTTTTATTAGAGATTTCAGAATTCTTCTTCACATGAACCGCTTGGCCCATGATAGCCAAACTTAAAAGTTATGGTCCATGTGTGAAGCCTTTTCAGATTTGTTAAAATGGAGGTCATCGCTAATCCAAGATGGCCTCCATCTAAAAATAGCATAAATTCTTAAAAATTCTTCTTCTCATGAACCGCTAGCCGGATTTCGACGAAACTTAATTGGTAGGAATGATCGATGTACAATGCTGTTTCAAAGTTGTTAAAATGGTGACCCTGTGGTCAAAAATGGGCGTGGTCTGTGGTGTCAAATTGGGATCAAATGTTTTCCAATCTATGTTCATCGGGAATTCATCTCATTGTAATGATCTTTTTGGTTGTTTTTTGTCGCGTACGTACGTGTGTCCGGTTAAAGTTTTTGGTTAAGTTGTTTAGTTAAGTTTTTTGGTTAAAGTTTTTGGTTAAGTTCTTTGGTTAAAGTTTTTGGTTAAGTTTTTTGGTTAAGTTTTTTGGTTAAGTTTTTTCGTTAAAGTTTTTCGTTAAAGTTTTTCGTTATACTATATCTCGGCAACTGCTTTGCCCATTACCTTGAAACTTCACATGGGTGTTTATCATCATCTATATTTTCATTCTACCCCCCCCCCCCCCCCCCAACCCCCCCCCCCCCCTGCCCGTGCGGCCCCTGTGCCCAATGTCAAGGTCAAATTACTTTGAAGTTTTTGGTTCAGTTTTTTGGTTAAAGTATTTGGTTAAGTTTTTTTTTCTTCAAGTTTTTCGTTATACTATATCTCTGCAACTGCTTTGCCCATTACCTTGAAACTTCATATGGGTGTTTATCATCATCTATATTTTCATTCTAGCCCCTCCCGTGCGGCCCCTGTGCCCAATGTCAAGGTCAAATCACTTTGAAGTTTTTGGTTCAGTTTTTTGGTTAATGTTTTTGGTTATACTATATCTCTGCAACTGCTTTGCCCATTACCTTGAAACTTCACATGGGTGTTTATCATCATCTATGTTTTCATTCTACCCCCCTTCCGTGCGGCCCCTGTTCCCAATGTCAAGGTCAAATTACTTTGAAGTTTTTGGTTAAGTTTTTTGGTTAAAGTTTTTGGTTAAAGTTTTGGTTAAGTTTTTGGTTAAGTTTTTTGGGTAAAGTTTTTGGTTAAGTTTTTTGGTTAAGTTTTTTGGTTAAAGTTTTTCGTTATACTATATCTCTGCAACTGCTTTGCCCATTACCTTGAAACTTCACATGAGTGTTTATCATCATCTATATTTTCATTCTACCCCCCTCCCGTGCGGCCCCTGTGCCCAATGTCAAGGTCAAATTACTTTGAAGTTTTTGGTTAAAGTTTTTTTTGCGCCTGCTTGCGGAAAGCGCGATATAGTCGGCACTTTGGCGTACGTACGTATGTACGTGTGTCCGGTTAAAGTTTTTGGTTAAGTTTTTTGGTTAAAGTTTTTCGTTATACTATATATTTTTAGGGCCCATGCCTCGCCACAAGGCGCGACATGCAGGCCGCGGCCATCTAGTATTATCTTGTTCACGGTATATTCGCGCTGGCGACTTGCATTCCGCGTTTATCGGCCAGTCATATGTAGTGTAACAACGACTGTACGATTAGCGATGACGTCATCGGGGAAGCCCACGGTGATTGGAAAACATGGCTTCCCGAGAAATGATAGAAATGTCTGTACGATTAAATTGTCTGTCGTGACACACAGGACGGGTATATACATGTAGGTTTGATCAAATGTTCGATTGGAAACAATGTTTTCTCTATGCAAAATGTTTCTTTACGGGACGGGACGACGTAAAAGTGTATTTTGAACCCGGTGTTTACTCCTTTATATAGCAGTATCGGCCTCGGAAATGTGTCCATTCTTTCCCGACCTAGCAATGATGATAATTTTGGTTAAACAAAACAATCGATAGTTCGAAAACGCGTTGACATAGCGCATCGGGGATTATATCGTTGCGGAATAATAACATTGTCCCAACTTCTGCAATACGCGACAATGATATAACTCGGTTGACGTTTCGTGAGAGTCCGTTGTCTCGAGGCCGTCCGGGTTCGGCCTATTAAAAACTTTGTAACCTTCAATAGATATGGAGAGGAAAAAAATATTCTTCATTTATTAATGCTTTTAGGCATATTTAATGTATTTATAGACCTCGGTCCGTTACTTCATCCTGTGCTTACTTGAGCGTTTTGAATTAACAACTTTCCAAAATGACGTATTTCTGCAAGTGAATCTAGATTTCTATTTTCGTTCGTTAACCATTCATTTGCAAATATTCTCATTTTCTTTCGAAAATGGCGCTTAGCATCCTTGTATTTTCGGTATGACGGGGCATCACTGTTTCTAGGCCGACCACTGTCAATCCACTTAGCTCGTTTGTGTTTGTTAATTGTGTGCAAACATTTAAGGTCTTTGTTCCAGTATGGTTTTGAAAACGGTTTGTACACACATTTAGACAAACACGATTCTGCAGACACAGAAATACACTAAACAATGGAATCATATGTGCTATCTATATTGTTATAATCCAAACTAACTGTCTTCAACTGATCATACGATGTAACAACGTATGCATCACGTTCTGTTTGATTAGACCAGTTATATGAACCCTTCGTAAATATGCCAGGTACACCAGTAGTATCCGTCTCTGTGTTGATTTGCAGACTCATAAATAGTGGGAAGTGTCGCGATATATTAAGCGATGCGTCATCACTGACGCTACACTGGATAACGTCTGCGAGAAGTGATTCATGTACGCATATGTGGTCAATGAAACTAGGGATGCTGTCATTGTATGGTATGAATGAATACTGTGGTCCCTCGCATATGTCAAGTAGAGTTACAGCCTGCATGTATTGATGTCTTAGCGCACTAGAGAGGTACCGTACCGTTGACGTGTGCTGTATATATTGGGCATGCTAGCTGTATAGTCAGTGAGTGATTTTGTTGTTGCACCGTTGAAATCCCCCAGAATAATAACATGACCGTCAGTTGAGTACGTCGAACAGATAAACTTGTATCACATACAAGTTGCAGGTAGCTTGGGTAGTTGCAGGGACATGTTTAGTACAACGATACGATAATGTATTTCAAAAGTCTCAATAGCGGGTTTGTGACGTTTATGCCACAGAAATGCAACACCGCCTTTACCGATGCGACGATTATTTACACAATGTGTGTCTTTGGAGGTGGCAACAAAACTGCAGTAGTTTGAATTGAAGCTGTTCATAACGTACGTTTATATTATCCGGAAGTATAGCCAGTGCTCAGAAATACCACATATATCGACATTTCTGCTTGTAAGTTGTGTGTCCAAATACGGTAGGCCGGTCATGACGCCCGTGGCGATCCATGACATAATGTTAAGCGTTTTGTGAGTCTCCAGTAGAGGTGGTGTAATAATTTCGTCCCTGGCTCGTATTCGACGGTAACTAACAATCCACTTCCTGCACGACGTGCCGGGCGGCCAGAACTCCGGATCTAAGACAATGTCCGTATGCTCGTCCCAAATGGCTATTTGGGTACACAACGATTCGTCCCAGCGACTATTGAACACTGTGGCACGTACACATTTAACATCATTCTGTTTTAGATGCTCTTTCATGTAATTTTCGTCACAGTCTGGGTCTATCCTACTGATAACAAATTTGGCCGTACAACTCATAGATTAGTCCATCGACTGGAGATGGTTCAGAGGAGGGCTGCAATGCGGGTTTCCAATAGGTACCATAACACTTCTAGTGTGACCGACATGCTGCATAGTCTGAAATGGAGATCTCTTGAGCAAAGACGTGTCGATGCCAGGCTATGTATGCTCTATAAAATAAGAAATTCTCTTGTAGCCATTGACGAGGATAATTACCTCATTAGAGGCACTGGCAGACGTCAACATCAATACCGACAATTACGTGCTGACAAGGATTACACACGATTCTCATTTTTCCCTCGGACCGTTATCCAGTGGAACCAGCTCCCGTCTCACACTTGCTTGGCAGAGTCGCTGGATTCATTCAAGACACAGGTCTTGAAGAACCAGCACTCTTGACTCAACTAAATTTGAACACTCTTCTTTCTCTGTATTATTTTCCTTTCTTTACTTTATTCTAACTTTTCTAACTCTTCTGCTCTATCTCATCTTTTTCATATTTCACTATTTTTTCGTCTAAGCACTCACTGGTGATAAGCCTCAGTATTGAGGGTATACCAGTATACTGGCAAAAGCAAAACAAAATAACTCCTTTAAACCTTGGCGGATCAGTTGGAATTTAGCATTCAGACGATAGACTAGTCTTCGGATCAGTGTATGTAGAAGCTGGTAGATTCGCCACTACATGCATGATTGCCTGAACATACGACAGGTATTTGTTGAACGTTCAGCGCATCATCAACACGACGATTGATAACGGGAATATTGTCATTGCTGTTTTGTTCTCCCAATAGCTTCTCTGTGCTAAAAGGCAAGTCCATTTCTTGATTACTCGCGCCCATGTCACACCGCCTAAGGAAGCGATTTGAACTAGATTTCCGATACAAATTCACGCTTAATTGTGGTTGTGACTGAATAAATTGGGCTTATGGGATTTGAAGCTAGCTATACTCCTCATCCTCTAGCTCGCGTATGCAACCTAATGACAATATATACTGTTTGTTGGAGCCGCGGTCGGCATTTCCTTGACTGAATGGCTAGCAGAGCAGATCCTGATCAGACGGTGCGGATGCACAGTCTGGTCTGGGACTGCATCGGTCATAATGACCATAAACCTCATTTCTCCAGTCACAGCCACAATCTCTTTGTTTCCTCATAATCACCACATTGGCTTTATATGCTCACATTAACTCGAACTAGAAAAAACGACGTGCACGTTTTCCTGGCAATAACACCCGCGACGGAAGTTCTGCAGTGACTATAGATGGACGCCGAATAGATGGATGTAAAAGTCAGCGGCTGGAACTCGCGATACACAGTACAATTACAACGACAACAACATGATTATAGGAAACAGGCAGGCAATTAATATCCCACAGACCCACATTCACACAAACACGACAATCGCAAACTACCTGCGCCGAAATAAATGTTGTTACTTCCATTCCTGGAGTCACTGACCTAAGCCGGTTCTATATCCATGGCAAACATGGGGTCATGCGGGTTGATTTCCATAAATTAGTTTCCCTTTTCTGACGGAAACGTCTACTTTCACTTTCGAAATCTCTAGCTCGCCCCCACATCAAGTCGCACACAGAAAATTTAACCTGCATGTGTAGAGCATGCAAATAATATAATAACATGTTTGGCACAGACATACCTTTCCCGTAGCATCCATTTTGTTTATCTCTCTGTCATAATAATAACAATCAATGCCGTTGTCCTGAGAATTGTGGTTCTCGAAACTACATAAGGCATCAGAACCAGATCAGATATCACCTATATAGCTACAGTCTTACAAATACTACACTCTAAGATCTCACCAATAGTGGAGGTTATATTTCAAAAAAATCTCTCAACACCGGACAACTACCCCAAATATGGAAGAGTGCGAATGTAGCCTCAATTTACAAGAAAGGTGAGAGATAAAACCCAGCAAACTACAGGCCAATTTCACTCACATGTATATCATGCAAATCTCTTGAACATATCGTTGCTTCCTCCATAACAAAACACCTTAACAAAGAAAACTTATTACATGACATGCAACATGGATTCCGAGAAAAGCGCTCCTATGACACTCAATTGTTGATGCTTGTGGAAGACTTACTACAATCTGTATATAACAAAAAAACAAATCGACCTCATCCTTTTAGACATTAGTAAAGCATTCGAGAACGTTAGCCATGAAAAACTACTATATAAACTTCACTTATATGGAATCAGGGGAAACACACTCAACTGGAGAAAATAATTCCTTGACAACCGCAAGCAGTCAGTAGTGCAAATGGGGCGTCATCAGATCCAATCCCGGTGTCATCTGGTGTTCCACAGGGCTCTGTTCTCGGACTGTACTGGCTATAGTAATGTGCATCTTAATAGGCATCCATTTATCTCTGCTGCAAACACCGACTGAACAAATGATTTGCTGATGATATGTCACACAAGAAGAAACAATATTACATTCCTCTACTTAATTACATGTTATTACTTATGAAGATGTGTGTGTAATGCATACAAAACAAATGCTAAGCTTTACTGGATTCTTCCTGTTTCTATACAGCTCCTTCCCCTCTCCACATACAAAATGTGTCGAGTGTTATACAGTTTCCCATAACACCATTTACTACAATTACTCTCTTTGAAATATTTAAAGGAGAATATACTAAAACACTGTTTACCACCCATTTCAGTTGGACTCGCAGGTCAGTACTTTCAGTACTTTGATTACAATGTGGTCTAATAACCCCCCCCCCCCCCCCCCCTAATTGAATGAATATTTGCAAGTATTACAACTGAAATGAGTAGTGTTTGTTGTTGATATGTGCTGATATTAGTACTTGATAATTGAAATGTGCTCAAACTATCAGTCTGCTATTGGACATTATGTGTTGGAATAAATTTGTGAAACCTGGTATTAGTATATGCCCTGTCCTGTTCTTTTCTATACATGTTGAAAAAATAAAATTGCCTAAACTGTTTTTCACACGAAGGGGGTTATGTCTAATGGGGTTTTGTCCTACATTCATAAATTAAAGGTAGATGCCGTCAAATTAAGTAAAAACACATTTTCATGAACATTATGATAGCCCAGTCCCAGATCAGCCGACCATCAGGTCAGGTTATACATGGGTAAGCAATTCAATACGCATCATGAAATATGGCGGACAACGTGTGAAATATATAAAATGCATGGCAACTGACTACCGTCCAGTTTATTTTTTAAGGACATGTTGTATAGTCCATGGGAAAAGGGACATTATGATATTTGCGAAGAGTGCAGTCCCAGATCAGCTTATGCATCAGATCAGTGTATACATGGGTAAGCAATTCAATACGCATAATACAATATTGAACAAGGCGGACGACGTGTGAACTATAATTATAAACTGCACGGCAACTGACCACCGTCTAGTTTCTGTTAAGTACATGTTGTATAGACCCTGGTGCCTAAAAGCAGATCCTAATATAACACAAATATTCACTGCAGTTTATATGTGTATTTTGGAAAAGTATGTCATATTTTTGTTGAGTCGAGAAAACGTGTTTAGTATATATGTATTTACACACATATAACATGCAATTGTGTGTCAGATTTTAGGCACCAGATACAAGATGTCATTAAGGTAATTATCGGCCACCACGTGATGGTCACTGAATACACAGGGTGTTAATCGGATTTATTTAATCCAATCATAATTTTTTAACGCTGTCAGAACTGACCACCGCCGTTTGCGCTATGGGGTGACGGGCATTGATTCTACGCAAGCTGAAAACTATAGACCCATAACGATAGTAAGCTTTTTTGGAAACTATTCACTTCTATACTAAATGACAGACTCACAAGATTTCTAGATAGAGAATACATATTAAATGATAAGCAAGCTGGATTCAGGTAACATTTTTCCACAACTGACCACATATTTGTACTTTATGCCCTTATTGAAATGCTCCAATCAAGGAAACAGAAACTATTTTGCACTTTTGTCGACTTTAGTAAAGCATTCGACTCTGTATGGCGTATAGGCCTGTGGCAAAAATGCATAGCCAATAATATATGTGGAAACAATATTTAAAGTTATTTATAACATGTACCTAAAACATAAAATCATGTGTGAGCTTTAACAATGAAAATTCTGCCTTTTTCTCTTGCAGTGTTGGGTTAAGACAGGGCGAAAATATGTCGCCAATACTGTTTTCCTGTTTTTGAATGATGTAGAAAGCTTCTTGCAATTTAAAAACTGTCAAGGTATCAAACTTGATAACGAATGTCCAGATATGGCCTACTACTTAAATATCCTTATACTGTTATATGCTGATGACACAGTGATCATAGCAAATGACGAGCACTCTATGCAGTACAATCTGAATTGTTTTAATGAATATTGTACTACATGGAAATTGAATATACATTTTGCCAAAACAAAAGTAATAGTTTTTGGACCCAGAAACACTAATAAATATAAATTCAATATTGGAGGTAATCAATTAGAAATTGTAGATAATTATAAATACCTCGGAGAACTGTTTTCTAAAACTCGAAATTTTAACAAAGCAAGACAACGTGTCTCCCAACAAGCAAGAAAATCTATGTTTCTGCTATATAAAAGAAAATATAGACCTCCCATTCGATATACAATTAAAGCTTTTTGACCATAATATACCCATACTCCTTTACGGTAGTGAAGTATGGAGGTTGGAAAACGTTAAACTCCTGGAACAAATTCATAATGAATTCCTCCGACACATCACTAAATTACGTAAAAGCACTCCGCTGTACATGCTATATGCAGAGCTAGGACGATTTCCGTTGGAAATTGAAATTAAATATCGAATGATTGGATTCTGAATCTCTATGGTAAACGGTAAATTTTCAAAACTCAGTAATCAATCCTACTGAAACTGAAACACGATTATGACAACGACGTATGTATAAACCCCTGGGTCAAGCATATTAAACAAATCTTAGATTCAACAGGGTATAATTACCTCTGGTACCAGTTCATAAATAACCCACATGCAACTAAAACGGCCATCACCAGAACTTTAAAATATCAATATATACAGTACTGGAATAATCTGCTCTTGCAGTCGTCAAAAGGAAGATCTTACCAAATATATAAAGATAATATAGAGCTAGAACAATATCTAATAACAACATCTGAATCAAAATACATGCCGTTAATTAAATTCCGAACCAGTAATCATAAACTACCTATTGATACAGGAAGATGGAACAATATAGAACTTTCACAAAGGAAATGTAGTAAGTGTAACCTAAACACGACCGGTGACGAATTCTATTACTTATTTGAATGCCCGCTGTTCAATAACGATAGAAAACAATATTTAACAAAATATTATTATACCCGCCCAAACATGTTGAAACTTAAACAATTATTTCAAACAACCAGCAAAAAAACGCTTATCAATTTATAAAATTTTGTCAAAATAATTATGAACACTGTAAACTAATGTTTTAATGCAATCAAAAGGTAGATCTACATTCAGTATAAGTATAACCCTAAATCGCCCTACTGTAATAGCCAATTGCCAAATCGCCAGTGTTCAACCTCTTCTCCCAAAAAATAGAAATACTATAATGTACATGCGATCTTAATTGGATTTAAATTTGTCAACCACCAGTTATGTAAACTTTCAACCGTATAGATATACTTGTTAATCTACACAATTGACCTCGACCCACCAACCCACTAACTAAAGGCCCCATATCCAGATTACAATCTTGATTTTACAAACATGCAAATCTCATTATGAGTGTTGGAACGTTTGCAGTATTGCTATGTTCACTACATGTATAATATACGTAGCCAGTGATCACTAATAGGCGAGACCATGCAGGAATGAATGTGTTATGTTATTGTTCAGAAAGCTGTTGCTCCATATTCAAGGTGTATGATCACGTGGTACTATAACAACAACAACAACAAGTACTGAAACTTCCAGAATCCATCGGATTCAAAGTACGTATTCTTTTATATTGTCCTTATTACGTAACGGATTTTGATGAAATATGGCGCATCAAATGCGTCTTGT
Source organism: Conchocele bisecta (assembly GCA_029237695.1). Lineage (NCBI taxonomy): Eukaryota > Metazoa > Mollusca > Bivalvia > Lucinida > Thyasiridae > Conchocele > Conchocele bisecta. The sequence goes on along the minus strand of CM055280.1, from coordinate 4,582,770 downwards.
TAAGCTGCATTTGATGGTCACTGTATTTTCGCCCAAACTTCTATCATTTCTGCGAAGAATCGATTTCCGTGTCTTCCGACACGGAAATCGAGTCTTCGCAAAAACGACATACGTCTGTGCCGATCTCCATGGACCACCAAATACAGCTCCTGAAGACGCGTTTGCTGCACCATATTTCATCAAAATCCGTTGCATATTAAGGACAATATAAAAGAATACTTACTTTGGAGTGGGCGACGTTGTTGTTGTAACCACGTGATCATGCACCTTGATATTGACACATCAATGCTTGTTTGTTTCCTGTGTGATTATTGATCAACATACTCTGCCGACGTGTAATGGATAAATAGACATGTACATGTGTTTGTACTTTGTATATCATATTATATAAATCTATATTCATTTGAAGCTACATGCATAGTGCTGCTGCACAGATTTGATCTGGTGTCACAGTAACACGGGTCACACAATACTAGTCTAGAACACAATACTCGAATAATCTAGTACGGACTATCGAATAGGTATTCGTGTGTGAAATATCGCTCCCGTGGAATACACTGCTGGAGAGAATAGCGCTTTATCCGAAACCGTGCACGGACCACCAGTATTGGATTTTGCACAGGTTATAGCTGGGTGATTTACACTGTCTATGCAGACTTGGATGCTAGCCTGAATACCTAGTAGGTCATATCTACTTATGACTGAAGTATTTCAGATTAATTCACCAGATATCTCATGAGCTAGACTGACTGTTAGAACATTAATCCACTTACGCAAAAGTGTAAGCCATCTGTTGGCACAGAGTTTTTATATTGACAGGCCGACTACGGTAGGAAAGTTATGCGCTAGAGTTGCCATATATATATTATCTCAAACCATATTCTAGCAGTCGGACACTCAAATATATTCTTGTGACCACATTGGATCGCAAGCCTTCACTGGGAATTGGTGAGTACATATGTTTATTAGTTACTTTCTAATGCTGCCATTTAAGTCTGAATCCTGCCAAGACCGGCAATTATCCGCATTGTTATCGTATCATCGATAATACTGCCCTATTTCATTTACCTGAGTTATTTGGACCCATTTCGACCAAATGCTTGGTCAATAAAAGCCGTATGGCATGCATCCGCTGATGTAGATTATCTCCCTTAATCAAATCGAACTGATTCATTAATACGTCGTGTTTACGTGTAAATGATAACGATTTCCGTGAGTATTGTAATGGCATATTATTCTCATGTGTTTTTTGCATGTCACTCCGACTAATTGCAATAGCAATTTATTTTATTTGTAAACGAAGGGCGAACACGATTGAAGTGTTTACTAAAATTAACTATGCATTTTATATTACGATTCAGTCCAATATCAGTTCTGCGTACAATACATGAGAATATTGCCAATTTTAACATGTCACAATTGTAACGTGAATGTTCTGGACGACTTTCATTTACTCTATGGTGGAAACATGTAAACTCCTAACCCAATCGTCTGTACATTCATTTTATTAAGTCATGTACGTTCACAGTGTATTGTACATATTGTAAATGCTATTGCGACCAGGATAGACCAGATCAGACAGTTCTGCTCTAAATGCACTGATTTATATGTGGTAAGCTGCAATAAGGACATGATATGAAGTATAATTTATTTAAATCACTGATGCTTTGGGTCAGCCTGTGGGATCATACAGTCTGATTAGAGTCTACAGTGTTTATCATTATTAATGTAATACTGTGTGTCTGCACAGGAAAATACTTGGCACAGTTGCTCTTTATCAAGTTAGCGCAGTTGGCCACGGGCAGTCTGATCAGGGTAAGGCCTGTCGCAATTAATTGTTTGTTTACTAAATGGTAAATAACTGTGAATGACGTCTGTATTCACATGTACGGCTGTGAGGATATATATCGTTGGGTACACTAGATATAGTGGCTGTTCATTAATGTGTTATATCGCATTCTCCGACTTATAAATTCCATCAGCCCCTTTCTTCCAATTAGTGAAAATATCTTTGTGTACATTGCAATTTATCATGTTTCATCATTGTAATATATGATGTTGTTTTGTATTGCCATGCAATCATAATATTGATTTCATGTGCACTACTGTGACTATTATTGAGACTATAACACGTTGCATTCTGGTAACAACACCGTTGGTGTTTTGTAGTCCCCGCCAGTAAGCCAGCCATGCAGTCAGCCAGCCAGTCAGCAACCAGCGACGGCACGTCCATCTGGTGAATACGCGTAGAACCAGTACGCAACACCTATTTATTCTGGAGTCCACAACACGACACTGTGTACCAGCGGGGACTCTGCTCCGCGTGGACCAAGGGCAAATGGAGTGGGGCATCGTTCCGGTGACGTCATTCCGTCCAAGGACGAGATGAATTTCGAAGGACGCCTTCCACCCATGTGTTATTGGCCCCATCCGCCCAAGTAGGCTGTATATTATAGTTCCAAGTAACTTTACGACGTCATAAGAACGTCACTATCATCATGGCGGAAACAGGAGTTGATTAGCGGAACTCTACAATCGGATCTTGAACCTGATGCATAATGTTGAACTATACCTACCTGTTCCAGAATCGTGACGGTGCCTTGGTTGTGCGATTGCATTTGGCGGCTTCATCCAGGGGACTTGTCCGTACTGACATTACCATCCATTGTTTGTGCATTTCATTATATGTAAATGCATCATCATTGTAAATACATGTATATACCTTGTTGTCTCTGTCCACAACGTGCTTGGTGTTCCATCCCATCAGTAAACAATCTCGAGTCACCCTGGCGTGACACTTGGATTTAAATTTGTCAACCACTAGCTGCAGTTATGTAAACTTTCAACCGTATATATATACTTGTTAATCTACACAATTGACCTAGAACCACCAACCCACTAACTAAAAGCCCCATATCCAGATTAAAATCTTGATTTTACAAACATGCAAATCCCATTATGAGTGTTGGAACTTTTGCAGTATTGCTATGTTCACTACATGTATAATATACGTAGCCAGTGATCACTGATAGGCCAGACCATGCAGGAATGAATGTGTTATGTTATTGTTCAGAAAGCTGTTGATCCATATTCAAGGTATATGATCACGTGGTACTAACAACAACAACACGTACTGAAACTTCCAGAATCCATCTGATTCAAAGTACGTATTCTTTTATATTGTCCTTATTACGTAACGGATTTTGATGAAATATGGCGCATCAAATGCGTCTTGTTAAGCTGCATTTGGTGGTCACTGTATTTTCGCCCAAACCTCTATCATTTTTGCGAATAATAGATGTCCGTGTCTACCGACACGGAAATCGAGTCTTCGCAAAAACGACATAAGTCTGTGCCGATCTCCATATGGACCAAATGCAGCTCCTGAAGACGCGTTTGCTGCGCCATATTTCATCAAAATCCGTTGCATATTAAGGAAAATATCAAATAATACTTACTTTGGAGTGGGCGACGTTGTTGTTGTTGTAACCACGTGATCGTGCACCTTGATATTAACACATCAATACTTGTTTATTTCCTGTGTCATTATTGATCAACAGACTCTGCAGACGTGTAATGGATAAATAGACATGTACATGTTTTTTTACTTTGTATATCACAATATAAATCTATACTATTCATTTGAAGCTGCATGCATATAGTGCTGCTGCACAGATTTGATCTGGTGTCACACTCTGTCAATGTAGAACCCTTCTTCCATCTTTATATGTCCGTGTCTTACTATAAATATACATTGCCACGCACTACTGTGTAGAGGTCAACTCGAGACCAATCAGCTGCGGGATGCTCCCCCTCTCAATACACATGCATGTTGTTTTCTGACCCGAGATAACCCAATTTCTATATTATGAAAGGCTACGATATTTACTATCGCGGCTGGAGACCGGACCAATATTGCTTGGCAATATTGGCAAAGTCGGCTACATAGTGTATTGCCCTACGCCTATTTCATGTTGATAATCACTGGCTTCCATGTTGTAGATGAATACACTTGCATAACGTTTGATAATCCATACTTATATACATGTAGCAACATATTCTTGCATAAAATCAATGTGTCCAGCAGCATTGTATGTCCGAATATTTGAACAATGTAGGCAGTGATACTTGTGCTCAGGCCTGACGGTGCATATGCTATGTTTAATGTTAATACAATAACAGTGTATTATATAATAATAAATTAACACTGGGGTGTAACAAAAATAACACACTTCTTGTGTGTAATAACCAAATGTCAGTGTGGATCTGGGTGGACAGTGCGTTTGTGGTGTCCCGCCTCAATCCAACCTGACAAACAGGACACACGTGTCTGGGTGGGTGAGTAGAGACGTTATTACTTTGTTTAGTGCAGGCTCTGCTTACCAACTCGAGTTATTACAACTGTCTAGAACTATGCACAATAACACTGCATCAGTCATCATTTATAATTGATCACTGGAACAGATACGTACATCTTATAATCTAGCAATCGTCGTGCTATCCATACTTGTACGTCACGCCATAGTTTTGCATACATGCTGTATTTTATCTCTTATGTCACCACGTTATGGCCAGAGATGTATTTACTATAATAAAGGTATGTTGTGTTGTGTTGTGTTCTGTTCTGATTATTTAATCCCATCATTTCATTAGTATCTATATAACTGGACTAACTGGCACTAACACAACACGAATGTAATCCCCCATGGCACGCATCTCACAAAACCAGGCTTTAGAATGATAAAGTATTTACTACAAGCGTAAATTAAGGTACATTGTAGGATTTCTTTGGGAAAAAAAATAAAACCATGTTTTTATCATGGCCCTGTGTAAAGTGGTTTAATTGCAGATATATATGATGATACTGGGACTGCTGGGTTATTTCTATTTTCACCCATATAGGTACATAACTATCAGATTTCCTATCTATCAGTAAGATAGAAACTGTCATATGTATGTACCGATATTGGTGAAAATAGAAACATCCCAGCGGTCCCAGTATCGTCATGTATCTTCAATTAAACCACTTTATACAGGGCCATGATAAAAACACATTTGTATTTTTCGTTTTTTTTCTCAAGAAAACCCTACAGTGTCCCGTTAAAGATGGAATAATATAAATGTAACCCCCACATAATTATGTAAGTTGATACATATAATTGATTTAAATAATTAAAACTAATCACACCTGAACGGAATCCCAATAATGTTTACAATATAGTAACATCACATACCTGTCTGAGCCTTTCCTGGCCCATGAGTAAGTCGAACGTCCCACCATTGCTACGACAGCTGACACAGATGTATCCCAAGTCGATATTGCGCCACTGTTTCTGGTCTGGCCCGTCTATACATTCACATGAGGCGATATAAAACTCCATTTCGCCCGACAATCTCAATTTCGCCCTTTTCGCCAATTTCGTACTTCAGTCATACCCGCGACAGCCATTGCGCTCGCGATATCGAAAGTAGACGAAAACTGAGTAGGCTCGAAAACCGGTTGGGCCTGGGGGACTTTTACTGTAGTTCAACTTGAACTTCAAGTTAACAACATGTAAGAACACAATTATACTGTATCACACCTGAGGAATAATAAAGCGGAGTACGTCATGAAAAATGTATCATCTAGATCTATTATAATTTATGTTATTATCTACTTCCTGGTTTCACTGATAGTCACTGTTGAACAGTCTGAGACTGTTCTCATGGATTCGTGCCCCTAACTTGGCCTATTTATTAAGCACATACATTCATATTCTGTGTTATATTATTCTGATTAATTCCTGAAAATGTTCAAAACACTTTACTGTCACATGAGAATGAAAACTTGTTATTTATCTAAAAATACACTAAAGCACCATTGGACCTTGAAAACTTAATCATTCAGGAGCTTATTTCCCAACATTTCAAAAGTATCCCTCATGACTCCAGTTTTCGGGTAAAGTCGAAATTAAAGTCCTAATTGACCTTGAAACTTCTCATCAGGAGCCTATTTCACCAACATTGCAAAGTATGATGGTCATGACGCCAGTTTTCGGGGTAGTCGGAATTAAAGTCACCTAATAGGCTAATTGACCTTGAAACTTCTCATCAGGAGCTTATTTCACCAACATTGCAAAGTATGGTCATGACGCAAGTTTTCGGGGTAGTCGGAATTAAAGTCACCTAATTGACCTTGAAACTTCTCATCAGGAGCTTATTTCACCAACATTGCAAGGAAGCAAGTCAAAACGGCCCGGATTTGGTCAAAACGGCCCCAAAGTTTTAGGAATTTGGTCAAAACGGCCCCTACTAAAACGGCCCCCTATTATATATTTTTTATTTTTGTATACATATATATCTATATATTCTTATTATTCATCTAAAATAACAATAATAAATGACTTTGTAGTATGAATATTGAGAAAATGAACTTTAATATGCATGCAAATATATTATTTTTTATATGGTATATGGTTTGTATATCTTATCAATTACAATGGATGTTTTTCACACCTTTATGTAGACAAATGCCCATTATCTAACACCTTGTATTTTAGTGGGGATACAACACAATTAACCCTTATCCCGCTAACCGCGACTACAGGTCGTGCTGCACTTTACATGTTAGCAGTGCTTTGCGCGACTACCGGTCGTGATTTGGGGAAGCCTTATTTGAACCTCGTTTTCATCATTTTGCTGTTCATAGATACAGGGTTTACATTTAGCTTTCCAAGGGTCGAATGACGTATTTTATTGGAAAATTAACCAATTAAAAGATGAAAGATCATTCACATCACAGCGTTGAAAACGGAAATAGAATCGGAAATACCGGGGAAATACAGTGCAAAAATGGCGGCTCGCACAGGCCAACATAGGCTTGATACAAGCGAAGTTTTACAGCGGATATTTGACGATCGCGACTATTCAGACAGTGACAGCGACTTCGAAGACAACATTGAAGCTGTTATTCGACATGCCAATCTTGTCAGAGAAGTTGACATAGAACAATCGACGCGTGACATCAATGTCGAAGCCGATGAACAGAGTGGGTGGGGTAAAGTTGACAGCTCCCCGTTGTTGATGCCATTTATCGGCAATCCTGGCCTGAAATGCCCATTACCAGCAGACCCAATGCCTATAGACTGCTTCAATGTATTATTTGATGACAATATGTGGACAGTTCTAGTTGGAGAAACAAACAAATATGCAGCAAACAAGATTGCCACACAGCAGCTGAAACCACACAGTCGATTACACAAATGGAAGGAGGTGACAGTCGATGAGATGAAAGTATTTTTCTCCCTAATCATTGCCATGGGAATCACACGGAAAACTGAAATCGATTTGTATTGGTCGACAAAGGAGTCCCTATCGACACCGTTTTTCGGCAAGCGCATGTCGAAGGACAGGTTTTTGTTGTTGATGTCAAATCTGCATATTGCCGATAACTCTGCAGCTGCAAATGAAGGCGAACCCAGTTACGACCGACTGCACAAACTTCGACCTTTCATACAGATGCTCCAGACTAACTTTTTGAAATATGAACCGGAACAGAATCTCAGCTTCGATGGCCCCGTGCAGGCACCGGGGCGGGATCAACTGATCCTGAGAATAGTGCTGCAGTAGCCATTGCTTGTCGTAAAAGGCGACTAAACTGGCTTAACGATTGGGTTCATACTTTCCGGAACCCACTATACCGGATTTGGCCCTCATGTACATTTTTGGCTTTCTTGTATGTGAGAGTTGAGTCAGGCTATGCCCCATATATAACAAAAGTAAGATTAGCGCTAATCCTATTACTTTTTAGGGGATGGGATAAATGATGCTGGTGTGGCGAGGGCCTGGCACCAGATCAGGTTGTTTCTAATTTCAGGACTGAATATATATTTTGATTGTAAATATTGAGTTCTGAAGTTGGGATTTACCCCCCTCGGACAGGTGGATACGGGACACGACCCCGTTGACCCGTCTGCGTGTAGACTCCCTGAGGCTTGTACCTCTATGTCAGAAAAGCGGACGTTAAACCCTATTCACTCACTCACTCACTCAGCTTCGATGAAGCCACGTGTCCATTTAAAGGTCGTGTTCGATTTAGGGTTTATAACCCCATGAAACCAAACAAATTCGGTAAGAAACTGTACCAGGTGTGCGAGGCTTCGTCTGGGTATTGTGTCGGTTTTGACATTTACCATGGAATTACAGATTGTATCCAGCTTGTCGAGGCACTGGAGTATCCAGCTGATGATGGTTCTCATCGAATAACTACATGGACTTAACGACCACATCAAATATTGTTATCGGTATGCTCGTACAAACGGGTTTGTTGTCCAAGGGCCATCACGTATTCATGGACAACTACTACAATTCCCCTGAACTTTTCACTGAACTTGAACTCTTGGATACGTATGCGTGTGGAACATTACAGGTTAACAGAAAAGGTGTGCCGAAAGCCCTTTCTTTGGTAAAAAAACTGAAACAAGGCGAAGCAATTTTCCGCTGGAAAGGAAATATGTTGGCCATGAAATATCATGACAAACGCGACGTGAACATTCTTACCACTATCCATGAGGCGAAATTCGGTGTGACTGATCGCGTTGACCAGCATACAAATGAGGCAATCATGAAACCTGTGGCCATTATTGACTACATCAAACAGATGGGAGGTGTGGATCTGAGTGACCAGATCATACAGTACAAAACCCTGAAATGGTGGAAAAAGCTTTTCCTCCACCTCTTCAATCTTCTGCTAGTAAACGTGTATGCGCTGTACAGAAAATTTGGTGCCAATCTGAAGAAACGTACTCATCGCGAGTTCCGTACCGCAATAGTGGAGTCCTTGATCGATTCGTCTCCAGATGCGCCTACACCATCACGAGGAGGACGAAAGGCTGACAACGTCGACCGTCTCACAGCCAGACATTTCGCGGCACACATTCCCACCACAGAGGGTGTTAAAACGGAAAAATCCTATCCGAGACTGTGTTGTATGCAATGTACCTACAAAAAATCGGGTTGGTTTCAAGCGAAAAGGGACCACCATGGAATGTCGCGAGTGTAAGAAGGCCATGTGCATGCCAGTGTGCTTCACAAGGTATCACACAATGAAAAAGTACACGCCTTCTGTAAATGGTGACGGTCCTGACAACAGTGGTAGCTCGGACAGTGATTAACTTTACCCTAATTTTATGTTGCTGAAATATAATGCACGATATGAAAAATGGCCAGATTAAGGTTTGTGAAAAGTGTAGCCCCAGATCAGCCTGCACATCTGCGCAGTCTGATCAGGGCCTTCACTGATCAAAATTTGCTAATGAAACACTTCTGATGCTTCTAATGAACAATTTAGATCATTATCATGCACCGGGAGTGTGGTAGATGATTGGTGGCACTTTTTCTCATGGTGTGTAACAAATCTCAAATTTAGACCCATGGATAAGTATCGGTTAATGCTGATTCTATGCTAAACATCAAACAATCCACATCGTAGGCATGGCAGGGACTTGGATTGATATTTGTAAAATGTTTTATAACATGGCCATGGATTTATAAATTGTATACTGTTGCCAGATTCCGTTGTTATTTCGATGTTGTTTATTTACCTCAATAGTGTCCCAGATAAACTGAGTATATTAGCTCCCAGTTTATTTTTTTTTCTTATTTCTCCACAAAACAAAACACAAAACAATAATATACTCAAGTGAACAAGTCTTGTCCCCTTTTATAATTTCGTATTTTGAGATGAATTGATGGCGTATAATTATAAAATTATACACAAAAGATCGCACTGGATATCTATTTACGATGCCCGGGTTTTATTGAATTAATTCACCTGTAACGGCACGTGTGCCACGAAATTGACGTTTTATCGTTTTGGCATGTACAAGGTGCTCGTGCAGTATTCACTTCGATATTATTGTCTATTACGAAGCATACAAGTCTGCCAAGTAAGAAAAACACAAAAAAACTCTAGGAGAATACGCGCTGTATGCAGCATTTCAGACGTAACTTGATTAACGTCATGCCGACGTCAGGACAAAATTTAAAAGAACGCGCAATAGGCATGTTGGATGCTGGGGCCCGACAAATTGATGTCGCACGTCATTTTGGAGTCCATCCGAAGACAAATCGACGATTGAGGGTGAAATTCCGGCGAACAGGCTCCGTCAAACACTTGCCACGCAGCGGGAGACCGCGTGTGACGTCAAGATCAGTACATACGAACTTCACATTTGCGTAACAGGGTGGAAAATGCTGCTTCGACGTCGAGAAGGATTTTAGGGAGAGCCGGTCGTGACGTTAGCAGAGCCACCGTCAAAAACCGGCTGAGGGATATTGGCGTCAGAGCGCGGAGACCATACGTTGGGCCTATCCTATCACGACGGAATCGGAACAATCGCATTGTTTGGGCCAGAAATCATCTGCGATGGACTCTGAGAGACTGGAATAATGTTTTTTTCTCCAACGAATGCAGATTCAACTTGTCAACACACGACGGTAGGACGCGCGTATATCGACGCAAGAACGAACGTTACGCCGATTGTTGTGTGTCAGGTATGCCGGTGGATCGAAGATGTTTTGGGGCGGCATAAGTTTTCACCACAAGACGCGTTTGGTGCCAATTGAAGGAAATTTGAACGCAGCCAAATACAGATATGTTGTACTGGCGCCGGTTGTTGTTTGACGTTAAACGTAACATGATGTTTCAGCAAGACAATGCCATAAGCCACACTGCTAACCCTACTACACAGTTCTTGGAAAAACATTACTTGAATTTTCTTAAATGGCCAGCGAGAAGTCCGGATCTAAATCCTATCGAGCATCTATGGGACAACGTCAAACGTAAATTACGTCAACGTCCACATCAGCCGAGAAACGTCAACGAACTTCAAGTGGCCGTTTTGGACGAGTGGGCCAATATTCCGCAAGGAACAATTCGCGACCTTATCGACTCTATGAGGAGACGGTGCAACGCAGTGATTCGGGCTAATGGGGGACATACACGGTACTGACTTTTGTGAATTTGGTATTTCGACGTGTTCATTTGCATATCTGATACACACGATTTTCATATCATAATGAATTTCATACCATTACCTTCGTTAATGAATAAATTTCATATTAAAGTTGTGTTTTCTTTGTTTTCACCCACGATAAACCTACACGCTGCAATCTAGTAGAGGGGACAAGACTTTTTCACTTGAGTATATTTTGTTCTTTAGAATGAATGGTGAGATAAATTTTAGCAGTTGTGATTTTGTGGAGAAATATGAAGAAAAAAAAATAAAAAAAATATTTGTATTACCTGGGGTCCTGACAAAATTATAGTAAGTATTTCATTTTACAAAGTAGCTGTCCAGATGCATCTTTCTTTACTGTAGAAAAAATACGCAGGGTTGACATGGATTGAAATAATAATAAAAAAGATACAGCCGTTCAAAGTAGGATACCCTTATTCCAACAGCTGATTAGCATTTCCAGGTAAACTTTCACAGTGCTGATAAGCCATTTCCTTCACAGCGGGATAAGGGTTAATAACAACTCATTACAGTCGATAATAATAGTATTTTATAGAGTTGAATAAATACAGCACATGTATACTATAACATGTTGGCGAACAGTGTAGTCCTTGACCAGACTGAGAATTCAGTTATGTGCTATATATAGAATGAACAAGTAGTTATTTACAAGATGGGAAACAGTGTAGATCCTGATCAGACCGTGGGTGCAATTTCCCATATATCTATAGCATCAACAAGTAGTTATTTACAAGATGGGAAACAGTGTAGATCCTGATCAGACTGTGAATGCAATTTCCCATATATCATGAACAAGTGGTTATGTACAAGATCGGGAACAGTGTAGATCCTGATCAGACCGTGGGTGCAATTTCCCATATATCTATAGCATCAACAAGTAGTTATTTTACAAGATGGGGAAACATGTAGATCCTGATCAGACTGAGTGCAAATTCCCATATATCTATAGCATCAACAAGTGATTATGTACAAGATGGGAAACAGTGTAGATCCTGATCAGACTGTGAGTGCAAATTCCCATATCTATGCATCACAAGTGATTATGTACAAGATGGGAAACAGTGTAGATCCTGATCAGACCGTGGGTGCAATTTCCCATATATCTATAGCATCAACAAGTAGTTATTTACAAGATGGGAAACAGTGTAGATCCTGATCAGACTGTGATGCAAATTCCCCATATATCATAGCATCAACAAGTAGTTATTTACAAGATGGGAAACAGTGTAGATCCTGATCAGACTGTGAGTGCAAATTCCCATATATCTATAGCATCAACAAGTAGTTATTTACAAGATGGGAAACAGTGTAGATCCTGATCAGACTAGTGTGCATATCCCATATATCTATAGCATCATCAAGTGATTATTTACAAGGGAAAACAAGTGTAGATCCTGATCAGGACCGTGGGTTAAATTTCCCATATAATCTTATTAGCATTCAACAAGAAGTTATTTACATGATGGGAAACAGTGTAGAATCCTGATCAGAACTGGGTGCAAATTCCCATATATTCTATAGCATCAACAAGTGAATTATGTACAAGTTGGGAAACGTGTAGAATCCCTGATCAGGATTGTGGGTGCAATTTCCCTTATATCTAATTAGCATCAACAAGTAGTTATTTACAAGATGGGAAACAGTGTAGATCCTGATCAGACTGTGAGTGCAAATTCCCATATATCTATAGCATCAACCAAGTAGTTTATTTACAACGAGAAACAGTGTAGATCCTGATCAGACTGTGAGTGCAAATTCCCATATATCTATAGCATCAACAAGTGATTATGTACAAGATGGGAAACATATGTTCTCCGCATACACGCCATCCTTCTCAGATACTGCTGCAGTACACCAAACGGTCTTGTTACGTACCGAACATCGCCATCTGGTGGTCGTGCGATTTTGATCCTACAATAAAATACATTACTGTAAAAACTCTTATGTAACATGTGTAAGAAATCGCTTCATGCACATTAAATGACATACATCTGACTAGAGAAATGGGGCTTATGAGGTTTGCGACCAATACTGATCATCAGGAGCACACACTTGTTATAATTTGACATTTTCAATATTAGTGTACAATTACCTTCACAACATATGAATATCCATTGCTATCCACCAGGAGGTCCTTCCCTTTCTGGGACGCCTGTGGAATGAGTTTGTACTGTATGGGGCCGTCTGTAATGGCAGTGTCCGACGGTGCTGGATCTTGAAGTGATCTGAATGCAATAATATGTGACTCATGATAAATAATATATTATTCATTATGGTGGTCACTATGGAAGAAATAATACATTTTTTGTCATTCGTCGCAGATGATGTCTAATTGAAAAATGTTCAGTTATCAAGTAAATATTACCTTTCCATCAATATGTCCGGCTCAGTGTACGTCCTGTCAATTCGAACGGATGTCGATATTACGGCGTCTGCAGACGGATGTGGCTCAGCGGAAGTCCATGTGGTGTCGTTCGCAGAAGGTAGTGAAAAGCTCGCATCCAAGTGGAAGGTGACGTTTCTAGATGACATGGACGCCTGTAAATTAATGTTAACCGTGTTGAATTTGTTTGCAGACAGATTAAATGACGAACATTGCATAAAACGGCGTGCCATATTGGTATATAATACTTACATGATGCATCGTAGACTGTAGGACATCTTCAGAATATGGTTCGTCAGCGTTTCCTGCAAAAAAAGGCAGTACTTGTGTATGTAATATGCCCCCATCCCGTTAATTTATACTACATATATTGCATATTTAATTTAACTAATTTTTCATTAACGCTCGCTCGAAATTAATGTGAATTATCGGCACGTGTTGCAAATACCCATATAACGATATATATATGTGAACTAAAACTATTGCTTATTATCGCCATTTGTCAATTAATATTAAGATAACATGAATCGGCACGTGTTGCAAATACCCATATAACGATATATATATTATACATACGTCAACATCCATACGCGTTGTCTGCATGTATATGTCGTCTGGCTCGGCATCGTCGTCCTATATAAGGAAACGGGTTTAAACGGGTTTAAACATGAATTAACGGGACTTATTTGTGACACCATTGTGGATATTAAGCAATCATTTACCTCACACTACATACATAGCGACAGGTGGTCATATTGCTAGTTACTTGCACAAGTATTATATCACTGTCATCAATTAGGGATAGTAAATAAACTCGATCAATTTTATTTTCTTGATCGGTATTTCCTTGATATTAATTATTCACGGAACAACACATACCTGCGATTCTATCTCTTCCATGTCTACTTCGCTCGCGTTAACAGAGTCAATGGTACATGTCTCGGAGATATCGTACTGTGAAGAAATAATACATCTCTGACTGACTTAAAAAGTAAGTATACCCTGATCACATGTGGTGGTAATCCTACGGACGGGCGAAAGGACGGACGAAATGATGAAAACTATATATACCATTGACATATTTCGACATATCTCAACATACTTCGTATGCCGGGGTATAATAAAGGAATATTATATTATGACTCTTGGTGATCAAAATTCGTCTGGTGAGTTTTATCAAAAGCATAATAGCATACCTCAACTTCACGATCGGGAATAAGTTCTCGACAAAACTTGCAGACAAAGGTGATGTCCCGGTTTTCCTTAACGGCAAATCGGTACTCATTCAGAGAGATGCCTATAAAAGAAACATTTGTGTTGCAATAATAAAGTATTTAACAGGATGAGCGAAATTTAAGGTTTACACGGTTTTCGATTCCGAGAAAAAACATTCACATTGTTAAACATTACAGTCACAATTGCAATGGACAGACCTGATAAACCTCTATTATAGTCAACTTACCCGTGTTGCAGCGACGATGCTGCCACTCCTCGCAGGTATCGCAGGCAATCGCATGATGATTACTTCTGACCGTACCACTGCACTCAATACACTGATAAATCATGATGTCTATTGTGACGACGTTTGTAACGGGATTCAATATATATCATATTGAGGATTGAGCAATTAAGTCATTAATTTTAATACATTAACAATTTAACTTTATTTTATTAAAATGCCGCCAGTATCGTTCGAAATGCATTTCATTAATTAACAGCTTAGCTTTATGTATTTAATTTGCCGCGAACATCGCTCATAGTATAAACATCAAAAGGAGCAATTAGTAGTTTAAACAATTTCCTTAATTAACAGCTTAGCTCATAGTATAAACATCAAAAGGAGCAATTAGTAGTTTAAACAATTTCATTAATTAACAGCTTAGCTTTATGTATTTACTTTGCCGCGAACATCGTTTTACCTTAATTATTACTTCAAAAACACACTTGTAGTATAAACATCAAAAGGAGCAATTAGTAGTTTAAACATTTTAGCCGAAATACTATCCCACCCATCGATAATTGGATTAATCCTGCTATGCAATCAATACAAAAATAATTAACCATCATCCTAGTGACAATGCGTAACGATTTGCACGAAAATTATGAAAAATATTGGAACGATTACGGATAAAATACGGTAATATAACACAATTATTATTATTATTTATAATTATTATTCATTATACTACATTATACTGGCTATATACTATCCAAAACTCTGAAAAATACATAAAATACAAATTATACCTCATTTTTGGGCGGGGGGCCGTTTTGACCAATTAATTTTAGGTGCCGTATTTTGACCAAATCCCGGGCCGTTGTTTTGACCACGGGCCGTTTTGACCACGGGCCATTTTGACTGTAATTGAAAAATCCTTTGTAAAGTATGGTCATGACGCCAGTTTTCGGGGTAGTCAGAATTAAAGTCACCTAATTGACCTTGAAATTTCTCATCAGGAGCCTATTTCACCACATTGCAAAGGGGTGATGGTCATTGACGCCAGTTTTCGGGAAGGTACGTTGGAATTAAAGTCACCTAATTGACCTTGAAACTTCTCATCAGGAGCCTATTTCACCAACATTGCAAAGTATGGTCATGACGCCAGTTTTCGGGGTAGTCGGAGTTTTCGGGGTATTCACATTTATATTTTGTATTTGTAGACAGTGTAGCAGTTTCGCGATGTGCTTTACGTGCTTTACGTAATTAATTGATAAGCATGACATTACCTATAGTAAGTTCTTAAAAAATGCCACCAAATCCAGTGTTTGGACCAAATACTGGTATGTTTTTGCCATTTAGGTCATTTTGTTCACTGTTCGTGATTTTATGCGTCCGCCATTAATCTGCTCTTTAATATTGTTAAGATCATAATCAAGAGAAAAGTTTCTAGTTTTCCTTCACTGTGCCTCATTCATCTGCATGATGACCTTATAGCCAATGAAAACTCGAGACGAATTAGCAAATTTATTGACACTTTCGGAACATACCCGAAAACTCCAACCATAAGTCAGTATTCAAGATGGCTGACTCATGTGTGCTAAACGAGCTGACGCAAATTTTAATCTAACAACAATCTTATTGTGAAGGCAAGAAACATTGAAAGAAATGTTTATCATTCTATTGAACTAACAATTTAGCTCATATGTTATGTTTGATAAAAACCGCTAGTTGATGAACTTGTTAATACCCCGAAAACTAGACCCCCCCCACCGCCGCGTCCGGAATTTTCTTAAACCGCATTTGTCTCTAATCACGGGAAACTTTCACGGTCAGTTTCCCCGGACATCTTTTGCAGAAGATACCTATCTGTCAAATGGAGAAAAATATTCCACATCACCCTTGGTCATGTAAGGTTTTAATCAAAATTGTTAGAATACCTTCAAAATGTTGTATTTCAGCTATTCCCACTTTTGTCCACTCATAAACATCATTATTGAAAAAGATTTACAAAGCATGGTTCTGTCCGTCTGCGTCACTGGATTTTGGGCCATATATGACTGGATTTTTTTAGCCATTTTGAGCAGTCAATGTCATGTAAACACAGATTGGTAGCTGTCAAATTACCAGAATAGAGCTTCTCATTATACTGGGGGGTCTTATATGAAAAACAATAAAAAACTAACACAGAATTATATTTGATTACAGGGATCCTCCAGATTATCGGACAAAAATGGCAGTTTATTTACGATATGTTTCTTAAAATAGCAGCTATGGGCATACTATTTTCACAGAACAATCTTCGGTTCTTGCTGTCTCAATGCATGTAAACTATTTAGCAAAATATGCCATCTTTCTCACTTAAAATTGGGTCAGATCATCAGTGGTAAGATTGCCCCAAAATTAACATCGACACTCAGTTATCCGGACAAACGTATAGACTAATCGTCTTATAACTTCTATTCTCATGTTGAAATCATAATTGTATCGCCTGTAAACCAGTGTAAATTGTGTATTTCTGCAGAAAAATCAGTTACCCTTCGTTTCTTGGAAGACACCGTATTTATAGCATGTATTGTCTTTATAGAACAATGACGTAATTGGGCGCACTCGATTGAGCCCCCGCATGACTTTTGTCGTTGTAATCAAAGTAATCAAATTGTGGACGGAGTTGGGAATGTGTTCAGCAAATTTTACTAAAATGTTTACCATGCCGACATATTCTTCACACTGGCATGGAAACAACATGCACATGCGTGACTCAAATGCATTCGTTGCAAAATAGGATCAAAAGAATGCGCTTAATTAACAGGTATTTTTATTTGTCTGATAAACTGATTGTCCGGATAATTGGTATGACCCCTGTACACAGATGTAGATATAAACTCTGTGTTTTTAATAGAATTTATTGTTCTGTTGATTATAAAAATGCTCAGAATAATAGTCTACAGTTTGTAGATTGTTATAATCTTGTTGTTGGTATAAATCCCTCCTGTAGTGTGCACCATAATGAATAGGGTAAAATAGCATGTACCACAAATGAAAATTAAATGTTATCTGAAAGAATCTTGCATTATGAGTATTAGCCTTGTGATAATATTATTTGCATTTATGACTGGCAAAGGAAATGGTGGAAAAATTGTTTACTGTACACTCGTCTGATAATTTAGATAACCATTTTTTACTCTGATCCGATGGTGCGCCACACTACAGGATGAGAATAACCCAACAACAAAATTCCAGAGTCTAAGGTCACAGTCTATTTTCTATAAGCGCCTGGGTGATACGTTAACAAAATGGACGACATGGAAACAAGCAGGACTTTTAGATAAATCTGGTTTCACAGCACTTTTACGATAAGTTTATTGTTTTAAAAAACTTTTGAATAATTGTTTTTGTATGCTTATAGCTCTAGTAACTGGCCAACTAAGGCCTTATTTTATTCAGAACCTAGGTATATCCTTTACTTTGAGGGAGTAACCATTTATTTTTCCTGAAATGCATTATTTCATATAGAACTAACAAATGCATATAGTTCATGATTAAAAGTATGCATAATTATTGTACTGAATTTGGCTGTGATAATGTAATAAATTCAGTATAATAACAATTAATAAATTTATCCTAAAATTGAAAATTTCTCCCTCAAAGTATTTGCTGGAAAAGTATACTTTGCAATGTTGGTGAAATGGGCTACTGGTCTGTGCCCTACAACTTTTTGCACATTTGAGTGACATTCCTTGATCACTCGTACAATAAAGAAGTGTTGCTGCCTAGATGCATCAAATATAATTATGATGAAGTCCAGATTCACCTAGAAATCAACATATATCACATTTTATGCATCATTTGCGAACGGACCCTCGTCCGATTTTAAGGAACTATGTAGAAAAATCACAAAATAGGCGGTACTGGTAAATCACAATTGTATGTAACTGTAACTTAGAAAACCGTGGGATACAACTTAAAATACCTTTTTAAAATAATTTTCAATTAACACTTCTTAGAATATGCTTATTCATTTGTTTTCTAGGGCATATATGGCAAGAAATCATGGCTGATTCCCTGGTAGGCATGTTTGTAGACTAGTCTACATGGGGTACAAGGTCTACACATACTACAATTGCCTATGTAATGTTAAACAATATAACGTGTATATTAATGCAATTTTGCCCATTGAAATTCTTGAAAATCTTCTCCAAAGCCGTGGCGATTTCGAGATACCACTTTACAATAGTAACCTGTCATGACCTAACTGCACATATTCCGCTTTATAGGCAACAGGTTGTAGTGCAATGTAATGAAATGTAGTTAGAGTTATGCACTCAGAACAAGTCATGACCTTGACTTATCAAAATGGCTCCAGTGATTCAGACTGACAGAACCATGCTTTGTAATTCTTTTTCTATAATGATGTTTAGTTATAATGATGTTTTTGACTGGTCTAAAGTGTGAATAGCTGAAATACAACATTTTGAAGGTACATGTAGTTTAACAAATTTGATTAAAAACTTACATGCCCAATACAAGGGCGATGTGACGTATGGGGTTTATGAATATTCTTGATGCGGAGGTAATCCCGACAAATGGTTACGCTACTGTATCCTCCGATATTGTCCCACAGATAATCACGGTATGTCACGGTACGTATCTAGTAACTCAGGAGAAAAGATATGTGTCTGTGCCCGGTTAGCTCAGTAGGTAGAGCAACCGCCTTATAAGCGGGAGGTGCCAGGTTCGAGTCCCCGGTTGGGTGCATATTATTCTCTTCCTGTTGATTCCAATTAATGAATTCTGGAAATTATTGTGAAAATGTATTCCAATGACGCCAGCATAATGAGAAACCTGAATTAAATTCTGAGGGTATAAATTATTTTTGCGCTCAATTTACTAATCTTGAGCTTGTCAACATAATACTCCGTCAATGTTGCTTGAAAAGAGTTGTTTAGCAAGACACACCCCAGCAATCATCAAATTTAAAAGGCAATCCGGCTCCATACAGGTCCAGATTTCAGGGCTTTGGTCTGACGAAGAGCAGTTGCTCCTTCACTGTCATCTGTAGCTGATGATAAAGGTGAACAGAGTGTGGTTTTTTCCAAAAAGTTAATTAATTTAACTCACACTAGAATATGTGTTCATAGAACACGGATGCCCCCACCTGTAGCCTTCATAGTAAAAGGGCATTGTTATTACGAAGCTAATCCCTTGACCTAAATTATGGGCAAATATTATTGAAATTGGTGAAGGAGTTATTGAGAAAATATTAAAAACGCATTTGCCTTACAAAGAAGGTGAACATAAGCCCCCAGTGACCTTGTGTGTTCGGGCGTGGGTCGTATGCGAAACAAAGCAGCATCCCTAGACAGACATTGTGGGCAAATATTATTGAAATTGGTGAAGGAGTTATTGAAAAGTTAATTGCATTTGCCTTACAGACGCACAAACGGACGCACATGGGTAAAAATATAATCCCTCCCCCCAATAAATTGATGGGGGCATAATAAACTGGAGCAAGCAAGCAAAGGCTCACGCTGCCTGGACTGAAAAACAAAAACTTTAATGCAAATATTATGGACAGACAAACGGATGGATAGACGGAAATACAAAAACTATATACCCTCGAAATATTTTGTATGCCGTGGGTATAAAAATTAATGGAAACACCAAAATGTGCTAAAACAATAATATAATCGAAGGCGCAACTTTTAACCATAAATGGAAGAAATAAATAAAAAATTTCCCCATTTATGTTTAATACATGTAGTTGTTCCTTGGATAGTGTATTATTGTTTTAGCACATTTTGGTGTCTTTTCATTATTTATTTGACAATGCCACGTGTCGTTCATACGGACGTAGAACTTTTTTTTTTTTATTAATTTATTTCCACGAAATAACAATTTGTTCCCTCAATTTAACAATTCGTTCCCACGAATTAACAATTCGTTTCCACGAATTAACAATTCGTTCCTTCAATTTAACAATTCATTCCCACGAAATAACAATTTGTTCCAGTGGAATTGTTATATCGTGGGAACGAATTGTTAATTCGTGGGAACGATTTGTTAATTCGAGGGAAGGAATTGTTAAATTGAGGGAACAAATTGTCATTTCGTGGGAACGAATTGTTTATTCGAGGGAACAAATTGTTTGTTAAATTAAAGGAACAAATTGTTATTATCGTGGGAACGAATTAGTAAAAAAGAAATCCATGTCCCCTGCGGGGCTCCGTATGTTCACCTGTAGCTGCTGCTGCAGTTGTAGACTCATAACTTGTCTCTGGATTGCCAAGCTGTGGGTCATCGTAAACTCAGGACGACCTTTGTTTCTTTTCAGATTTTTTCTTTATCCGAGACATCCTAGAAAAGGAAGAAAGTTAAAATGTTGTAAAAGGTACGTGTACATTTGTACACCACCGCCTGTGCTAATCTTGCCAATATTTGCGAATTTCATTATTACAAAATACTTGAATATTGTGCTTGAAAGCAATCGGCTTGATTGGCTGAGCCTGAGCTGTCCTACTGCTCAGGCACCGTAAATCAAACTGCTTGATTGCAAGTTGATATTGCCAATAGATGTTCAGAAACGTTGGTATCTGGGCGAGATTAACGCAGGCGGCGGTGAATTATTATATATGGTGTATAATATTTATGGTATATATGTTCTTGACTAGGGTACTATAGTAAAATTAAATGGTATATTGGATGGCCGCGGCCTGCATGTCGCGCCCGCCGAGGATTTGATAGTACAATGTACATGTATACTGAAAAACTTTAACTAAAAACATTAACCCGGGTATGGAAAACAATGTGCCAACTATATCGCGCTGTCCGCAAGCGGGTACAACAAACATAGTGTCCGCTAATTCTGCACAGTGCGCACCTAAGGCTTTTAACACAAATTTAAATGTCATTACCAATACCATGCCCATATTAAGTTCAAATTCCCTGAACATTCAAGGAAGTTCAAAGAAGTCTGTACAGGTTAAATGTCCCAATGTTCAGACATCAGTAAATGACGTAAATTGGGTTATGTCACCACCACTTAGTGTTTGCAAATTCATATTTTTCTGATTATTCTGCGCATCTCGTTGTGTAAACAACAAGAGTTGTCAGAAGATAACGAAGCGCGCCTGGTGGTACTTTAGTTTAGCGAAAATCAAGAATCTGTGAGAAAGGAAACAGAAACTAGATTTGTCAGTAAGCAAGGCTTACGGAATACCCCCCGCGTGGGCCCAGCTGTCCCTAAATATGTAGATTGTTTTCAAGTCTGTGGGCCTGACATATGAAAGGTAGTGGTCATAGATTTGATCGTTATCAGCTGCCACAATGTTAATGTGTTGCTGTTTTTATTGCAAATAGTATATTTGTGGTTAATTGTGGAACGCACCAAGTACATGTATGTGACCTTCACCTTGGGATCAGCGGGGGTTGGATGGTCTGGGATTTGGCACATTGTGATAGTAGACCATTAGAGGAATGCATGCATGAAATATTAAGAATTTTCGATGAAGGAAATAGAAGTTATAACATATTTCTCTGATGTTGTTTAGTGATGGACAGACGGACAACCTGACTCCAGTATACCCCCTAAAACTCGTTGCGGGGGGGGGGCGGGGGGGGGGGGGGGGCGTTGGTATAATGAATGTAAATTGTCAACGTCATGGGTGTACGTGTTATTGTTATTGTTTGATACAAACGTAATGGACGAGCAACAGAAAATCGTTGGAACGAAGATCATGACGTCACGCAAAAAGACAGAGAAACGCGCAGTTACCACATTTTGTACTAAAGTCGGGATGACACCGGGTGACATGTACAAGTTCATGGCTAGATCTGGAGAGAAGAATAGACCCTGTAAATCGTTAGTTTATAAATGCCGTAGTGATGGGACTCGGATGAGATTTCATAATCCATCATTTGTTGGAATCATGTAACCGATAATTGGTTAATATCGAAATTAGTTCCCGATTTTTAAATTTATATCAGAGCTTCAGATAAGGTGCATATTGGCGTATTTTACACACTTAGTTTAGCATAATACGCAATCAATTATCAAATGTGGGAGTACAAAATACTCGTAGCCATGTGAAAATATGCATTGATTTTCGAATTGATCGGTGAGAAATACTGCAATAAAGTTAAAAAATTTACTTTAAATTAATTTTCTTTTTTTATCATTTGTTTCCAGACAGGTGTTTACAATCATCAGTCGGTAATCCAGTTTCACCTGCAAAGTGTGACTGACCTTTAGAATTCGGTGGAAACAAACATACCAAAACCACGCTATGTAGTCGCTCACGTCATCGCATCGCCGATGAATTTATAATTACGCATTAGCTTGTGCATTTTCACATTTGTTTGATTTCTTGATAAAACCAAGATTTGGCAGCACATGAGAATCGTTTCCTAAGACGATTCTCAAATGTTGTAAAAATATGTTTTTGTAAAGAAATATCAATGTATTCGGGTTTTCTTTTCACATTTGTCCGATGTCTTAATACAACATGTTTTGGCAACACATGCAAATTGTCTCCTTAGACGATTCTAATATTTTGTTAAAATAATTGTCACATTTGTTTGATTTCTTAGACTGAACAAACAATTGACAAATTCAGGAATCCACAACTTAATTTGTGTTTCTCGAGTCTGGTTTCATATGGTGGCGAGGAAATACGATCGATTACACACAGTGAAAATCTTGTAAATGTCACGTAGGCCATTTCAGTTTACTGCGCGTTACGTCAGCTGTTATTCTTAGTACGTATGGTCGCTCGTTAGGAGCATTTCTTTCCTTCGTTTATAAGGTATGGGTTGTGGCCTAGGGCTTAGAACACCAACTTCCAATCTGGAGGTTGTGGGTTCAAACATCGCCTTGGGAATCAAACATACCTTCATAGTATGTCCCATTCAATTTCACTTTTTCCTTCGTTTATATGCCGCGTAGAAACGATAATTTAAATGAAGAACCTTAAATTCCATTTCCACCCCGTGAAGGAACATGCATTTATTTCTCTAAAGTTAAGTGTCTTGGCCAGTCGACGCAGTGAGACGAAAACGTTAACATACATAAAATAAATCAATAACCATCGATCGCCGCAGAATATTTTCGCTAATTCGCTAATTACTTTCAAATTCCATTAAATTAATATAATCAGGGTCACTGTAGATTGCTATCACTTTCTTGCGTTACACAGGTGTGTAACACAGCAGCTGCGAATCGCCAGGACGCCCGCGGCGTTATCGATCGATAAAGTGGTCAGTTTTGGGATTAAGTTTATGACAGTCCGGTTCCAAAAAACGGGCTTGTGGCGGGACGTTCTAACAGAAAATAGTGACTTGCCCGGGACTAAATTCCAGCATAGAGGCACTTGCCTCGGGCGTCGGGCGTTCCAATTTGTACAGCCCTGGTATCAACCTACCACTTAACTGACCGACCAACCCACCAAATCAATCAACTAACCCAACATATCAACCAAGTCCATCAACTAACCAATCAAACGACCGGCCGACCCACCAACCAATCAGTCAACCAACCAGTCAACCAACCAATTTTACTACAAACCCACCATACAATCAATCAATCAGGAGGACCATCTGACAGACCACGCATTGAACAAGTTCTGCAAGATCTTCCTCAGGCGATGCGAAGCTCGGACGAGAATATATTAATATTGCTGCTCAATCAGGTAACAATTCCAACTTAAAATGATTTACACGATTCTGAGTATTTTCATTGGTCGCAAATGGCCAAAAACCGGGCATATGGCTAGAGTTTATATGTGAATAAACCCCATCGAAATTTCAAATGCGAAAAACATGAAACGCAACTTCCGGGTCATCATCGGCATTAGAAGCACCCCCACTAGTTCTTTATCAGGTAACGAGCTTCGTATTGGCCGAATACATACTGATTGATAACATATTGCTGTATCAGGCATTCACCTGATACCAATATCCGGGTTACAACGAATTGAAAACTAACGTTTGATTGGTCGAACGGCGTCACATGACGTTACCGAATAACGTCAGTGGAGTGACCGCACGGAAACAAGTCCACGAAAACAATGTCCTAATTGCTCATTCTGTAGCCAAAAACGTTACCTGATAAATAGAATAATCATGCTAGTGTCTTTTTATATCAAGTTTATCAGGCTCCGCTCGGAAACGGTAGGAATTCCTCGGCAAGCCTCGTAATTCATACGCGTTTCCTAGCCTCTGGTTATCTTTCCTTAACTTGATCTGGAACTTTACACTGGATATTCAATACCAAATATGAGTGGATTGGCAAGTTGCTATTTTGCCATAGTGTAAATGTTTTTCCTTTAAATCTTAGAGGATTTAACTTTAATATGTAATACCTAATTTGCCCATCTGTAAAACGTTTTTTATCGCGCCCTGGTGCTTATATTAGGATCAATACGGTATGCACGTTTCTGCACTCTGTTTTAGAACTGCTGAAGAAAATGGACACAACCGAGCTTAGTTGGACAAATGACTATATCAGTCAAGTGAAAAGTAAGTCTGAAATTTAAGAATGAGCCTTCTTTTTATTTCGTGAAATTTGTTCAAATATTGTTTTTATTACGAAAAATTGATTTCTCTATGGGAATTTAACATGGGGGAAAATGAGATGGAGTAGTTGACGGAGCAGTCAATAAACCAAAACATTTGGAAATTGCTTCCGAAACCTGGCTAGATAGCTTGAAGATGATTTAACCTAGAAAACAAAAGTTGAATTTTGAAAATTGGTCCACTGTTTCTGAAATTAGAAAAAATTCCACATGTTAAATCCCCATAGACTTGGGGAATTGTATTTTCGTAGTAAAATCAATATTGGACCAAATTTCATGAAATAAAAAGAAGGCTCATTCTTAAAAATAATTTTTTTTAATTGTTTATATAGCCGTAAAATTTGGGCAGTTGTCGTGAAACAGACAGTAATTTGACAAATGACGATCACATAATTAAGACGTATGCCTGATACATTAAAGTTCTGCTATTAATCCTTAGAGCGCGGGAAACGAAGTGTCGTCTGCTGTTGTTTAATATTTTGTCTTTATTCACAATAAAACATGGTTTGGCAGCACTTTAGAATCATATCCATTGGAAACGATTCTCAAGCATCAAAACGTGTTTTTAAAAAGAAAAATTGAATATAAAAAATAAACTGCCGACGACAAAAATGAATTCAGCATTGTAAGGGTTAAGACCGCTTGTGGGTCTGAAGAAAAGTTGTCTTATTAGTGAGTCGGTGTTATTACGGAACTGAGTAGAGACCAAATCCGTAAGTCTTTGCATGCTGGGAAACTTGTGGGCTATGCTCTACATAGTAAAACTGAAGCCCCTCTCTGAGGCTAGTGACATGCCAGTAGGTATATACAGAGCTCCAGATAAGTTTTGTATCTAAAGAGTATTATACCCCCATATTTGAAATTCAATGCGTATTTTACTTTTACAATTGTATTACAGGTGTCACAGGAAATTCTCTCCCCTGGAAAATTCCCCTCCCCCCCCCCACCCCCCCCCCCCCCCCCCCACCGGGTGGGAAGATTTCCAGGCTCGACCCTAGGAAATTCACACCCCCCCCCCCCACCTGGAAATTCTCACCCCCCCCTACCCAAAAGTTTGTGTTTGAATGCTACAAAGCAGAATTATTTCCCACCAAACATGTGCACATAGGCACAATGTATGTCATTTGGTAGTATAAGAAAGGGGAACATCAAAAATCACCTCCCTCACACCCCACCCCAATCTACCATATGCATAGTGTAAAGTCCCTTGATAGACAAGAATATCACAAGATTGGGGGAAGATTTCTGATCAAGTGAAAATGTTTGTGTAGAACAGTTAGCATGTGACGCATATTGGCGGGGGGGGGGGGAGATTTTCCTAGGAAATTCCCCCCCCCCCCCAACCGTCTACCATATGCATAGCAGATGTGAATAATCTCTTTTGTAGACAAGAATACCCCCCTCCCTCATGATGAAATAATGTATGTTGGTGTAGAACAGATAACATTTGGCATGTATTGAGGAGGGAGGGGGTATTTTCCTAGGAAATATCCCCCCCCACCATCTACATATGCAAAGTGGATGTGAATGTCTCTTTGTAGAGAAGGAGAAGAATAGCAGGTGATTGGGGGAGTATTTCTGATGAAATGAAATGAAAGTTGGTGAAGAGATAGCATGTGGCATATATTGGTGAGTGGGGGTGGGGGGAATCTCCCCCCCCCCCATCAATACAATGCCACAAGCTATCTGTTCTACACCTACATACATTATTTCATCAGAAATACTCCCCCAATCGTGGGTTATTCTTGTCTACAAAGAGACATTCACATCCGCTATGCATATGGTAGATGGTTTGGGGGGGGGATATTTCCTAGGAAAATCATCTCAATACATGCCAAATGCTATATGTTCTACACCAACATACATTTCATCAGAAATATTCCCGCAATCACCTGCTATTCTTCTCTACAAAGAGACGATCACATCCACTTTGCATATGATAGATGGGGGGGTATATTTCCTAGGAAAATCTCTCCCCCCACCCCCCACCAATACAAGGCACATGCTGTCTCTGTTCTACACCAACATGCATTATTTTGTTTCTTCAGAAATATCCACTATGCATATGGTAGATGGTGGCGTGGGGGGGGGGAATATTTCCTAGGAAAATCTCCCCCCCCCCCACCAATACATGCCACATGCTATCTCTTCACCAACTTTCATTTCATTTCATCAGAAATACTCCCCCCAATCACCTGCTATTCTTCTCCTTCTCTACAAAGAGACATTCACATCCACTTTGCATATGGTAGATGGTGGGGGGGGGGATATTTCCTAGGAAAATCTCCCCCCCCCCCACCCCCCACATGCCACATGCTACCCACCTTTCATTTCTTTATCAAAATACTCCCCCCAATCCCTGCTTCTTCTTCTCTACAAAGAGCATTACTCCACTTTGCATAGGTAATGGGGGGGGGGATTTCCTGGAAAATCTCCCCCCCCCCCCACCAATGCATGGCACATGCTGTCTGTTCTACACCAACATACATTATTTTGTTTCTTCAGAAATACTCCCCCAATCGTGGGCTATTCATCTGTATTTCCTTTAAGTATTTGCACAACCATTTATTTGGGGAAACATATAAAAGTATATGGTTTCCAAACAGCAGTGTGCTGTTACACCTGGTCGAACCAACAACCGGATTAGTGCGAAAACTGTCCGGTGACGACTCGCTCATCGACGTGATAGTGCACAATGGGCACGTCAACACATGCGATGGACTCAGAATCAATGGAATAAGGTGTTATTCAGTGACGAATC
Organism: Conchocele bisecta; assembly: GCA_029237695.1. Lineage (NCBI taxonomy): Eukaryota > Metazoa > Mollusca > Bivalvia > Lucinida > Thyasiridae > Conchocele > Conchocele bisecta. Next base: position 4,554,599 of record CM055280.1, on the reverse strand, counting down.
CAGATTTCTTTTGGAACGTACAGACGGACGTGACTGGGTCTACAGTAGACGCGGAGAACGCTTCCCTGACGCGTGCGTACGTCAAGTGGACCGGTATGGAGGCGACAGCGTCATGACATGAATTCTGTGTGACTTCGTATGGTGACCACTACGTGATTCGCAACGGTCTGACGTCAGCATCTGGTGGTTAACTGGACATTTTGTTAGTGAAATTAGCGTAATACATTGGAATTTCATGTTATATTTTCATGTAAAATGTAATGCTTACAACACATTTATTCACAATCATATGTATGTATCGTTTCTTTTGTGACTCGGGTGGTATCAAGCTATTTTCATATGCAAATGAGGCATGGTATTTTTTAATTATTTATACTAATTAAATGCACATCAGAAAAAAATAATATTTTTGACAGATTACAAAGTATGATCATTGCACATCAAAAAATAAATACGGAGAATAAATAGTAATGTCCATTAACATTTTAAGGAAACGCGAAAGAACTGCGGACGGAGACAACCGAGCTTAGTAGGAAAAAAGGCAAGATGAAACAATTGAGAAGTAAGTCTGAACTTTAAGAATGAGCCTACTTTTTATTTCGTGAAATTTGTTCAAATATTGATTTTATTACGAAAAATGTATTTCTCTATGGGAATTTAACATGGGGGAAAAAGGAGGTGGAGTAGCTGACGGAGCAGTCAGTAGAAAAAATTTGGAAATTGCTTCCGAAACCTGGCTAGGTAGCTTGGAAATGATTTAACTAAGAAAACAAAACTTAAATTTTGAAAATTGGTCTAGTATTTCTGTTTTCTGAAATTCGAAAAATTTCCCCATTTTAAATCCTGATAGACAACTTCACTCTGTGGGGATTTAACATGCGGAAATTATATTTTCGTAATAAAATCAACATTGGACCAAATTTCACGAAATGCATGAATAAACGAAAAAATTGCTTCCGAAACCTGGCTAGATAGCTTGGAAATGATTTAACTAAGAAAACAAAACTTAAATTTTGAAAATTGGTCTAGTATTTCTGAAATTAGAAAAATTTCCCCATTTTAAATCCCCGGCCATAGACAACTTCACTCTGTGAAGATGTCTATGGGGATTTAACATGCGGAAATTATATTTTCGTAATAAAATCAATATTGGACCAAATTTCACGAAATAAAAAGAAGGCTCATTCTTAACAATAATGTTTTTGCATTGTTTATGTAGCTGTAAAATTTGGGCAGCTGTCGTGAAACAGACAGTAGTTTGACAAATGACGAGATGACACAATTAAGACGTAAGCCTGAAATTTGTGGATACAGTAAAGTTCTGCTATTAATCCTTAGAGCGCGGGATAACGAAAAGTGTCATCTGCTGTTGTTTAATATTTTGTCTTTATTCACACTAAAACATGGTTTGGCAGCACTTTAGAATCATATCCATTGGAAATGATTCTAAAGCATTGTCAAAACATGTTTTTTATAAGAAAAATTGAATATAAATTGAGATGCACAGATACAAACCAACTTCCAAGTCATTTCTCAAGGCGAAAGAAAAACTAAAGCCACTCTCTGAGGCTAGTGACATGCCAGCAGGTATATACAGAGCTCCAGATAAGTTTTGTATCTAAAGAGTATTATACCCCCATATTTGAAATTCAATGCGTATTTTACTTTTACAAATGTATTATTGATTTTCTTCATTATTGAATTGGAACAAATGAGTGATGCCATTTCAGATTTGTTAAAATGGAGGTCATCGACAATCCAAGATGGCCGCCATGGAAAAGTAGGTCAAATTCTTAAAAAATCTTCTTCTCACGAACCGCCAGGCCGATTTCGACGATACTTGGTATGAATGATCGATAGTTAGCGCTGTTTCAGATTTGTTCATATGGTGGCCCGTGGGTCAAAAATGGGCGTCGCCCGAGGGGTCAAATTTTATTTTTAACCGAATATAGTCATGTAATATATCAAATCGAAGGTATCGACGAGACAATCACTCTGGAATATTTTTTGTCTAAATCATATATATTACGTCATCCAAGATGGCCACCGATAGTTCAAATGGTCATTCTTTTACTAAAGATTTCAAACGTCTTCTTGTAAACTGCTTGGCCGATATTGACCAAACTTAACTGTAATGGTCTGTGGTTGAAGCCTGTTCATTTTTGTTAAAATGGAGGTCATCACCAAATCCAAGATGGCCGCCGTTGAGAAGTAGGTCAAATTCTTAAAAAATCTTCTTCTCACGAACCGCCAGGCCGATTTCGACGATACTGGGTATGAATGATCGATAGTTAGCGCTGTTTCAGATTTGTTCATATGGTGGCCCCTGGGTCAAAAATGGGCGTGGCCCGAGGGGTCAACTAGGGGTCAAATTATATTTTTTCCCGAATATGGTCATATAATATATCAAATCGAAGGTATCGACTAGTTGATCACTCTGTCATTTTGTCATCCAAGATGGCCACCGAAAGGTAAAAATGTTGTTCTTTTACTAAAGATTTCAAACGTATTCTTCTTGTGAACTGCTTGGCCGATATTGGCCAAACTTAACTGTAATGGTCTGTGGGTGAAGCCTGTCCATTTTTGTTAAAATGGAGGTCATCACCAAATCCAAGATGTCCCCATGTTGAAAAGTAGGTCAAATTGTCAAAAAAATCTTCTTCTCACAAACCTCCAGGCCGATTTCGACGAAACCTGGTGTGAATGATTGATAGTTAACGCTGTTTCAGATTTGTTCATATGGTGGCCCCTGGGTCAAAAATGGGCATGGCCCGAGGGGTCAACTAGGGTTCAAATTATATTTTTGCCCGAATATGGTTATATAATATATCAAATCGAAGGTATCGACTAGTATATCACTCTGGAGCATTTTTTGTCTAAATCAGATGATTTTGTCATCCAAGATGGCCACCGAAAGGTAAAAAAGTTGTTCTTTTACTAAAGATTTCAAACGTATTCTTCTTGTGAACTGCTTGGCCGATATTGGCCAAACTTAACTGTAATGGTCTGTGGGTGAAGCCTGTCCATTTTTGTTAAAATGGAGGTCATCACCAAATCCAAGATGTCCACCGTTGAAAAGTAGGTCAAATTGTCAAAAAAATCTTCTCACAAACCGCCAGGCCGATTTCGACGAAACTAAATTTGTATGAATGATGGATAGTTAACGCTGATTCAGATTTGTTCATATGGTGGCCTCTGGGTCAAAAATGGTCATGGCCCGAGGGGTCAAATAGGGGTCAAATTTATTTTTGACCGAATATGGTCATTTTATATATCAAATCGAAGGTATAGCAGTAAATCACATGCACATTCGCAATATATGTTAGATCAGAAGGTACCAACAAATTCTGTGGAACATTTGAAGTTGTAAGTGAAGAGTCTTTGTGAAATCAAGATGACCACTATGGAGGCTTTTAGGTGAGCGATACAGGCCCATTTGGGCCTCTTGTTTAACATTCCTTTCGGAATACACATTTACGCCTACGGATATGAAATTTATTAAATATTTTATTTTTATGCCCCTCCACTATCGTGGAGGGGCATATAAAATATTTAATAAATTTCATATCCGTAGGCGTAAATGTGTATTCCGAAAGGAATGTTAAAAAAGCACTTGTGTTACCCTTGTCCGTCCATCCACCCTCGTCCCTCCCGTCCTGTCCGTCCATCCCGTCCTGTCCGTCCGTCCTGTCGTCCGTCCTGTCCGTCCGTCCGTTACCGTCCGTACCGTCCGTCCGTCCGTCCGGGCAAACATCAGGGGTTTAGGAGCTTAGGGTAAGGGTTAGTTTCCTTTGAAGTTCTTTGAACTTATACCATTAGCCCATAAACCTTTTGAAGTTTAGGGGCTAGTCCTTTGATCTTTTATATAGCAAATAGCCCATAAACCCAAAATGTTGGTACGTCCGTCCGTCCGTACCGTCCGTCCGTCCGTCCGTCCGTCCGTCACAAAACTTTAACGCTCGGGTAAATGTCTCAGAATTTCTTCATCCTTCGACCGATCTGCTTCATATTTCATATACACATTGCTCTAATGGTCCTCTACCGCCCTGTGCCAAATCCACGTTCGTCCTGCCCCTGCCAAGCCCAGGGTCAAGCTCACATACTTAGTGCTTCAAAAACTTTAGCGCTCAGGTAAATATCTTATAATTTCTGTTTTCTTTCACGGATCAGCTTCATACTTCATATACGCATTGCTCTATGGTCCTCTACCGCCCTGTGCCAAATCCACGTTCGTCCTGCCCCCGCCGAGCCCAGGGTCAAGGTCACATACTTGGTGCTTCAAAAACTTTAACGCTCGGGTAAATATCTTATGAAGCTGATCCGTAAAAGCAAACAGAAATTATATTTCATATACGCATTGCTCTGATGGTTCTCTACTGTCCTGTGCCAAATCCACGTTCGTCCTGCCCCCGCCAAGCCCAGGGTCAAGGTCACATACTTAGAGCTTCAAAAACTTTAACGCTCGGGTAAATATCTTATAATTTCTGTTGTCTTTCACGGATCATCTTCATACTTCATATATGCATTGCTGTAATGTCCTCAATATATGGCATGCTGTATGTCTTCTACGGACCCTGTGCCAAATCCACTCTCAAGCAGCTTGTGTCCCTCTGCTCCAAGCCCAGGGTCAAGGTCACATACTTGGTTCTTCAAAAACTTTAACGCTCGGGTAAATATCTTATAATTTCTGTTCCCTTCCACGGATCAGCTTCATATACGCATTGCTATAATGGTCCTCTACCGCCCTGTGCCAAATCCACGTTCGTCCTGCACCCGCCAAGCCCAGGGTCAAGGCCACATACTTGGTGCTTCAAAAACTTTAACGTTCAGGTAAAAAAAAATTTTCACTTGGAATTTGGCCTCATTTATTATCAAAGCGATATGTGGGGCGTCCGTGTTCTATAAACACATTTTCTAGTTATTTTTGTTATTTCTCAATGAAAGTATATGTTGTGACCACTCATTTGAACCGTCTCGACGAGACGGTTTAAATGATGATCGCGGCATATACTTCTGAGTGCATAGAAGGAAAATAGTTATGATTTTCCGCAAACATAAGCGTATCCTCAGCATGAAATGGGTTACCGATTGCCCCCATGATGCGAGCATGAAAGTCACACGTTCGCGACGTCTGCGGCACATCAAAAGGCGTGTTGACCAATCAGAGAACATACCACTACGACACCACTAGATATGCTACAGAGACACGGGTCATCTCCGAAGGGAGTTCTGTCCTGTATGTACTCGATGACCGTTTTCATATCTTTCACATCTCTCGACTGTCGCGCTTTGCTAGTGTCCTTGTGTTGTTCGCTAGACTCATATAGGACACCGGTGAATTCTTGCATCGCCTGGTTTACTTCGGCGCATGCTGGAGTAGATAACAACCAAACTGCTCTCTGCGACTCTGTCATACCTCTCCCCCTAGTTAAACCACCAGTGGTCTTAATACTGCGCATTAGCACTTGCTCAATGACAAGGTCAGTTGAGAGTCCAGCCCAATACCTGTTACTTCTTCGGATAACATGAAATCCTTCTTTGAAACGCATAAATACGGTGGGGTGTTTAACTTCCAGCTGCAACATTGTTTGCAAATACAAACATATGGATTTTGTATACAGATTGTGTCCTGAGGCCGCGAAGAATGGGAGCATTTCGGATAACGCGCATAAATGAAGACCCCAGTTTCCTGTACGTTCTGCTTTGATGAAACGTCTTAGAATTTCTATCATTTCTAGATATTGCAACCATAGCATTGCCGTTCTGTGATTGTGTAGAGATGTCTTATATTCAGAAATTGTTTTGCGAATTCTTTCACACACATTGTCAGTACATGCTGTCTCAATAGTCATATCACCAGCTAATAACAACGTTAACAGCCGTGTAGCTTCATTCATATCATTTACTTGATCTGTATCAGAGTTCTGTGTGTGTGTCACCGTTGTGCCGACTGTCTCTTCCACAAATGGAGTTGGTGTGGAATCATTAAGATTGTGTTGTCTGTCACACATGTACTTTGTGATTGTCCTATCACATATTCAGATACTGAATTCCCCAATGCCGGAACAGTTTCTGCATTACATGTATCTTCTGTCTCGCTGATATTTGTCACTTGCAATGGTAAATCATAAAGTCTCGATAACATGATACCATATATCGCTTTCTCTACTATAAGGTGTCCTCTTATAGCCCTTGAGATGGCTTTGCCACTAAGCATATGTCCTACTGCCGTATCAGCATATATAGTTTTGAGTATATCCTGAAGCCCAGAACCTCCCATCAAATGACCAATGCTTCCGAGGAAACTCATCTCTATATGAAGGCCGCCAAGTCTGAGTATCATGTTTTGGATAGCACTGGATGGTGGTTCACTCTGTTGGATTTCAGTTGCTTTCCACCACAATGGTTGGTCGAACGTGAGAATTGTGTAACATCATAGCGCTTTGATTGCTCACTTATGAAATGCATGGTGGAATAAATACAGGTTTCATCACTTGACTTCATGTCTATCATGGGCATAAATATGACTGATGATTTTCCAGGGTGGGCACCCTGTTGAACCATTTGCATAAATCCGTTCCAAGACGGCATACAGGGCTTCAGCAGCCATGCCGTCTTCCACAGCAGGTCAATGTTGTATGTAGAATCTTCAACAGGTGGTATTACCAGCTTCTCATACTGCAAAGAAGCCATTCCGTCATGATGTGGCTTATAAAACTGTATATTGATTCTACTAACGGCACTTACGTCGTCTAATGTAACAGAGACCTTTGGTACTGCTTTGGTTGATCGCGATTCTGGTGTAAGTGATGCGATAATTCCCATGCCATGAAATGTGTTCAGACCATCGAGTGTTCGGATGTTGTGATCTACGTTATCTGCTGCATATTGCACAAACTGTCCTGGTATGAATCCTGGAATCTCATTGTTTTGGTTAAGTGCTGCGCTGCGTTCGTACTTTTGTACTTCAGTGTATGAAGAACAAAATCCATGTCTGTTTAGCGAGTCTATTAGGAACCTTGATCCAAAATGTCTATGCATTTGGACACCAAGTCCGATTTGTAACGGCGCAACAATTGCTCTGGGACGAACAGCTTGCACTATGGCATGTCCGATAGACGCTACTTTTGTATCAACACATTTCCCTACGAATAAAATTTGGAGCAGAAGACACAGTGTTAGTGGAGAAATGATTTGCCAGCACTGATTGATGAAATATCACTGCATGATGGATACACAGGTTGCAATATTCTGGCAGACTTTATGTCATTTTTCAACAATTTTGCAGCGGTTTCAATTATTCTTTTCTTTTCTTCCTCAGGGTCATCATGCTTTGCCTGACTATAAAATGTGTGGAGAATGTTAGCAGCTGTTGTCTTAAACGTTACGACATTTTGCTTTCCATTGATTTCTGCAAATATTATTTTGTCACCAAAAGTGTCGATAAGTCGCTTCTTCATATGTGTGAAACCATATGCCTCACATTCCGTATCCTGGAGATACTCGCCCATTTTACATATAAGTTCATTCATCGTGATTTGTTCTTCATCGTTATTTTTGAGATATTCAGTTACATGTGTGAATGCTTCTTCTTTCTTTATGTCGATTGGCCTTCCTGATTTCTTATAACGTTTTGCTGGTGTAGTATCCGTGTTTGCAAACCTGGATGGTATTTGTTTACCCGTTCTAAAATTAACACTGCATTCTTGGTGATATACAGCATCCGCTGCATGCATATCTCTAGCATATTCTATCCTAGCTGTTACACTGTCTGACCAATAGTCATTTCTTTTTTGGCATGTTTCAGCGATTGTATCTTGTAGTCCAAGGGTACGAACTTTGAACACACTGCCCTGATGAAATTGACTAGTTCTTGTAGATTTACCACAAAACATGCAATTATTGTCAGATGTAAATGTCACATTTGAGCGCATATCTCTGGTTGTGAGATGTGAATCATCGTAAGATTTTCTTTTGCTCGAATGTATGTAAATAACTATGTATGTATTTTTTTTCGGCAATCCTTATGCACAATCTGGCCCGGCACAACAGAAATGGTATCGCCTCGTTCCTTGCTTGCTTTATTCACACTGCTGGAACCTTTCTCTGTCAGGATCACAGTTTTCTGACCGTCTGAAATCGTCTTACTGCACAGAACGCACGTCTCCATATTGCGATATAAACGTCTGCACAAAGCATATGTCTATATTTACTGTTGAATCATGTCTCGCATGTCCAGCAGGATCATTCAGAACCTGAAAATGCTACAAAGCGTGCAGACTTCAACAAGAACGACCAGTCAGGCGATCCTTGCAAACCGTCGAACACCACTACCAGACAAATACGTCGCGACCAGGTTTTTTATTCCGTTCCGTTACAAATCCTGTGTCATAGGCTGTGCCGCAAATAGGCACAGTGAATGACACAAACGCCACCTAGCACCGGCTTAAGCGCTACTCAACGTAAAATGGACACATAAACACCAGAAAGTGAAGTGTGCACAGCTGTCAGAATGATAGTGGTGCTCAACGACCTGCAAGGATCGGAAAATAATAACAGCATTGATAGAAGGCACGGGGAGAACTTTCTACAGCCGCCACACTGCACAAACTACAGAGCTGTGAGTATAAACAAGTACGACAAGGTCAGGCGATCCTTGCAAACCGCCGAACACCACTACCAGACAAATACGTCGCGGACAGGGTTTTATTCTGTCCGTTCATCTGTGTCATAGGCTGTGTCAAAATAGGCACAGTGAATGACACAAACGCCACCTAGCACCGGCTTAAGCGCTACTGAACGTAAAATGGGACACATAAACACCAGAAAACTGAAGTGTGCACAGCTGTCGGAATGACAGTAGTGCTCAACGACCTACAAGGATCGGAAAATAATAACGCACTTGATACATCAAAGAGTGATACAAATATTAGTTTATCCTAAGTGGGCAATGCCATCACATGTCGGTATCTTTTATTACTGTTTCAAGTACTGAAGACTGAGTGATTGATTATTGGTGTTTAACGGCCAGGGTCATGTAAGGCCGGACCAACGGTTACCATTAAATCATTGTACAAATACCCACTATCTTAAAACCACGCCTATTTGGTGTGTTCTTCAAATGGATCGCGGGGGGGGGGGGGCAATTGTGGGTACATTTTAGAATGAGACGGCCAGTGCCATCGTGTGCGCAAGAAATAAACGATTTAGATCCGACATCAAACATAAAGTGAACACCATTTCCCTTGAGTGCCTGAATCTGAGACCGACTACCGGGTACTGGTACCCATCGGGCACATGCATATTGTGAAATCAGTATGTACGGGCTTTTATACAAGGATTGAATGAAGGAAATATAGAGGAACATTGGAACTATTGTAGACAGCTTTTGTGAATATGAACAAGTACACAAATGTGGATAATTACCTTCAAATTCTTGCAGAATGCAGACGCTTATTGAGTTTGTTGTTGTTGTTATCACAGGTGGTGAAATCTAGCCGCTGACTTTTTGGACCACCAACCAATAAAACAACTTTGGATAACCAAATTTATGTATCACCTATAATTTGCATTGGCTATATATATATAAATAAATATATATATATATATACGGTGAATCCAGTACAATGTTATATGTACATGGCGATACAATGGGTAGTGGTCTGTTTTACTAGACCTATTACTTATTTTGTCTATAATTTTGTGATACATGTGTATTGGTATTTTTGTGTTTTCTTGGCGGCCATTTTGAATTTTAAAAATGTTACATAAAACAATCTGATACAATGGTTGTTTCAATGGTATCATCAGTTTTTCTTGATATAGAAACCAAAAGTTTATCTATGATTGTGACTGACTGACTGCTATAGGGAAAAGTGATTTTCGATGGCGGCCATTTTGGAAAATGGCCGCCATACATTTGGACCGGAAAATATTTGCAGCAATTGATAACCACCTGATCGCAGTGTAAAAAAGAGACAGTTCATGTTAAATCACTTCCCAAAGTATGACAAGTGAAAACTCGCATTGTAAAAAAGTGGGTGGGGTAACATTAGCGACAATTAATTAAAAAACTGGCGTCTTATGTCTTCAAAATACTTTTTTTATGTTTGACTGTTTTTTTAATCGTGTATCTGTATACATGGACTTATTTAGGCGCTGCACCAACTTCATTTGCGGGTTCAAACAGGATTATTGTACTGAGGGTCAAAATATTTTTTTCATAAAACTACCGCCATTAAACATGTGAAAAAAAATCAACTTTCATATCTTCCGATTTTCTCGACTTTTAGTATGTCAAATAGTAGTTATTAAAGAGCCAAAAAACACTGAGATACCTTCTGTTGCAATTAGTGGTGGGTATTGTCATATACTGACTGGACTATACAGCCTTGTGCTGAATGTCATACGATAAACACGTCTGGGTGTTATCGATTTTTTGCTCAAAGCAACACACAAATTTCGCCTGTGACACTGTGTAATATTTCAAAATCAGTCGCATCTTCCGTAAATGACGCTGAATGTTGACAGAAATTTCAGAGCAGTGCAGCCGAAATGACGCTGAAAGCAGCCTATAGCTATGACAAATTTGCATTGTCCGCCGATGTAATTATGATGTTTTTAATTAGAGATTGGCGAACATTGTAAACCATGTGCAGACTACGCGAATCCACCGCCTGGTCTGGCCGCTAATGCAATAAGCCGGGATTTGTCGGAGATAGAGAGCCAATTCACATAAACACGTTTGCCGTGCCATAAATAGACTGGTGCCCGGTAGAATTGTCTCACTAGACACGCATCAGACAGGGTACCAGTCTAGTGACAAATTCGAAACTGACGTCAGCAGTGGGTGGCAGGTGGGAGCACGCGATGGGTAATTTAACGATCGGGGTTCATCCTTACAGGAATCCCGACTGGAGACCTGGTTTGTGCATGCCCACTCAGTAGGCACAAAATGTTCTATATCGGAATTAAATAAGTGTATAAGTGTGTCATTACTCCACCAGTTCTAAAAATTACATGTGCCCATTATATAGATATATCATTTAGTAATATATATTTTACTGATAGTGACGCGCGGTGCTATCAGGTTATTTTCATATGCAAATGAGGCATGCTATTTTTATGCCCCTGCCACCGAATGGTGAGCGGGGTATATAGTGTTACTGGCGAAACCTTAACGCTCGGGTAAATGGCTTATAATTTTCCTTGCTCGGATCTGCTTCACATTTCACACACGCATTGCTCCGATGGTCCTCTACCGCCCTGTGACAAATCCACGATCATCTCGCCCCCGCTAAGCCCAGGGTTAAGGTTACATACTTGGTGCATTTGAAACCTTAACGCTCAGGTAAATGTCTTATAAGTTCTGTTTCCTTGCACGGATCTGCTTGATATTTCTCACATGCATTGCTGTAATGGTCCTCTATTGCTCTGTGAAAAATCCATGATCGTCCCGCCCCTTCTAAGACCAGGGTCGTCACATACTTGGTGCATTTGAAATGCTAACGCTCGGGTAAATGTCTTATATTTTCTGTTTCCTTGCATGGATCTGGTTGATATTTCACACACGCATTGCTCAAATGGTCCTCTACCACCCTGTGACAAATGCACTATCGTCCCACCCCCGCTAAGCCCAGGGTCAATGTCACATACTTGGTGTGTTCGAAACTCGTGTAAGTATCGCGCCCTGGTGCTTATATTAGGATCAATACGGTATTCTTCACTCTGTTTTAGAACTGGGTGAGAAATTGGACACAACCGAGCTTAGTTTGACAAATGACTATATCGGTGAAATGAAAAGTAAGTCTGAAATTTAAGAATGTGCCTTCTTTTTATTTCTTGAAATTTGTTCAAATATTGATTTTATTACGAAAAATTGCTTCCGAAACCTGGCTAGATAGCTTGGAAATGATTTAACTAAGAAAACAAAAGTTCAATTTTGAAAATCGGTCCACTATTTCTGAAATTAGAAAAATGTCCCTCATGTTAAATCCCCATAGACTCTGTGAAGATGTCTCTAGGGATTTAACATGGGGAAATTGTATTTTCGTAATAAAATCAATATTGGACCAAATTTCACGAAATAAAAAGAAGGCTCATTCTTAAATTTTCCTTAAATTTAATATTGTCGAAAACAATAATGTTTTTGCATTGTTTATACATGTATAGCCGTAAAATTTGGCCAGCTGTCGTGAAACAGACAATAGTTTGACAAATGATGAGATCACACAATTAAGACGCAAGTCTGAGATTTGTGGATACAGTAAAGTTCTGCTATTAATCTTTAGAGCATGGGAAACAAAAAGTGTCATCTGCTGTTGTTAATATTTTGTCTTTATTCACAGTAAAACATGGTTTAGCAGCACTTTAAAATCATATCCATTGGAAATGATTATAAAGCATTGTCAAAACATGTTTTTTATAAGAAAAATGGAATATAAGAAATAAACAGCAGACGACAAAAATGAATTGAGCATTGTAAGGGTTAAGACTGCTTGTGGGTCTGAAGAAAAGTTGTCTTATTAGTGAGTCTGTCTTTATTACCGAAACTGAGTAGACCAAATCCTTAACTCTTTGCATGCTGGCAACCTTGTGGGCTATAAAGAATTCAATAGCATACACAAATTAATTACTTTTATGTCTCCCTGTAAATATCATGAATATGGAATTAATTTCATTAGAATTGAGTCCATCAGGATCTACACTGCAAACATTGCAAGAAGTCTGTAGTGTTGAAAGGGGTAAGCATTATTCAACAACATACCATATTACTGCGGAAATTCCTGGAGCGTAATAATTATGTTAGAATGTTCTTATTTCAGAGATATTTATCTCCATGTCGACACTAGAAAAAAGAGAATTTTACGAGTGTGGAGATAAATTCCTCATCAGCCAGCAGGTGCCTTCATGGCAAGACACCGGACAGACAGCTGGTAAATATAAGGTTCGACAATGTCCAGCCGTTGGGTAAACTTTTGCCGTGACACAAGGGAACTGTTTGAACCCCAAGGCCGTAGGCCGCGGGTTCAAACAGTTCCCGAGTGCCACGGCAAACGTTTACCCACGGCTGGACATGGTCGAGCATTATTGTTAAATTTCTGTCGGAATCATGTAATTTGAGCATATATACGAACTTCGTTACGAATGCGTTATATACCCACTCATAACTCATTGCTAATTATGCTATTATGGCGAACACAGATAAACACAGTGCATGGTTAATTTATTTTATTTTAACATCAGAAATGGCGAGTCTAGGAACTCTCGTATCTTTACGCTGACACCAGTCTATTTAAGTCACTAATCTGCTATACACCTGTCCCACACGGGTGTTAAGAAAAATCGATACTAGGAGAAACTGAATACACAGCGAGCTGCACACTGGTTTAACACGGATATGGCCCACGTATATGTGTCATAAAATGGACATTACTTGGTGGACAAAACCGGTAAATTTACAAGGTTTATAGCGAAATAGCAGCCGACTGGCAATTTTTCTCGGACCGATTTTTAAGACTAGTTTTCAAATCTCAATCGGTCTGAGAGTTCAAAAATCGGTCCAGAACCGGAAAACTGAAAATTTTAGAAGCCCTGAATTACGAAGTACTTTTCGGTACTTTGATAATCTGCTCAATTCAACATACACATACATATTCCGGTGCCGCAGTACACGTCGTGTGATGCAGCCACATGAAAGTCAAATTTCAGTGCCACCGTTGTGAACTGGTCTGGTGATGTAATGGCGCGTTCCAGTAATGTCATGAGACACATGCATTACGTAAGTGTTAGCTTGGCTCCGGAATGAGTATTGTCTTCAGCCATGGTAATAGTTTCTCAAATAGGGGCCCTAAGTGTGTCGACAGACCACATTTTTAGCCAGGTTTTTTGAAAAAAAATCCAGGCTATTGGATTGGCGAAAGCCGGGCGGGCGTGCGGGCGCGGGCGGCGGGCGGGGGGCGGGCGGGCAGCGGGCGGGCGGGCGGGCGGCGTCCACAATCAATGTTAAGTTTTCGTGTTTGAGTCCATTTCTTTGTTACTGTACCACCTAGGACCACCAAACTTTCACAGCTTCATAATCAAGGGTGCCCACCACATATCACTATCTAACATGTTACTTTTTTTTTAACTTCACCCAACCCATTTTTTCCGCGTAATCGACTTAGCCATTTTCAATGTTAAGTTTTCGCGTTTACAATGTTAAGTTTTCGTGTTTAAGTCCATTTCTTTCGTACTGTACCACCTAGGACCACCAAACTTTCACAGCTTCATAATCAAGGGGTACCCACCACATATCACTATCCAACATGTTACTTTTTTTTTTAACTTCACCCATTTTTTCCGCGCAGTCGACTTAGCCATTTTCAATGTTAAGTTTTCGCGTTTACAATGTTAAGTTTTCGTGTTTAAGTCCATTTCTTTGGTACTGTACCACCTAGGACCACCAAACTTTCACAGCTTCATAACCAAGGGGTGCCTACCACATACAACTATCCAACATGTGACCATTTTTTTACCTTCACCTATTATTTCTACGTAATTGACTTAGCCATTTTCAACGTTAACTTTTTAACGGTTAAAGTTTTTTGCTTAAAAAACTTTTTCGTTATACTATATCTCTGCAACTGCTTCGCCCATTACCTTGAACTTCACATGGGTGTTTATCATCATCCATATTTTCATTCTAACCCCCAACCGTGCGGCCCTGTGCCCATGTCAAGGTCAAATTACTTTGAATTTTTTTGTTAAAGTTTTTTTCGTGTACTATATCTCTGCAACTGCTTCACCCAATACCTTGATACTTCACATGGGTGTTTATCATCATTGTCGCACCTGCTTGCGGAAAGCGCGATCCTGTGCCCAATGTCAAGGTCAAATTACTTTGAATTTTTTTGTTAAAGTTTTTTCGTGTACTATATCTCTGCAACTGCTTCACCCAATACCTTGATACTTCACATGGGTGTTTATCATCATTGTCGCACCTGCTTGCGGAAAGCGCGATCCTGTGCCCAATGTCAAGGTCAAATTACTTTGAATTTTTTGTTAAAGTTTTTTTGTGTACTATATCTCTGCAACTGCTTCACCCAATACCTTCATACTTCACATGGGTGCTTATCATCATTGTCGCACCTGCTTGCGGAAAGTGCGATCCTGTGCCCAATGTCAAGGTCAAATTACTTTGAATTTTTTTGTTAAAGTTTTTTCGTGACTATATCTCTGCAACTGCTTCACCCAATACCTTGATACTTCACATGGGTGTTTATCATCATTGTCGCACCTGCTTGCGGAAAGCGCGATCCTGTGCCCAATGTCAAGGTCAAATTACTTTGAATTTTTTTGTTAAAGTTTTTTCGTGTACTATATCTCTGCAACTGCTTCACCCAATACCTTGATACTTCACATGGGTGCTTATCATCATTGTCGCGCACCTGCTTGCGGAAAGCGCGATCCTGTGCCCAATGTCAAGGTCAAATTACTTTGAATGTTTTTGTTAAAGTTTTTTTGTGTACTATATCTCTGCAACTGCTTCACCCAATACCTTCATACTTCACATGGGTGCTTATCATCATTGTCGCACCTGCTTGCGGAAAGTGCGATCCTGTGCCCAATGTCAAGGTCAAATTACTTTGAATTTTTTTGTTAAAGTTTTTTTCGTGTACTATATCTCTGCAACTGCTTCACCCAATACCTTGACTTCACATGGGTGCTTATCATCATTGTCGCACCTACTTGCGGAAAGCGCGATCCTGTGCCCAATGTCAAGGTCAAATTACTTTGAATTTTTTTTTTTAAAGTTTTTTTCGTGTACTATATCTCTGCAACTGCTTCACCCAATACCTTGATACTTCACATGGGTGTTTATCATCATTGTCGCACCTGCTTGCGGAAAAGCGCGATTCTGTGCCCTATGTCAAGTTCAAATTACTTTGAATTTTTTTGTTAAAGTTTTTTTGTGTACTATATCTCTGCAACTGCTTCACCCAATACCTTGATACTTCACATGGGTGTTTATCATCATTGTCACACCTGCTTGTGGAAAGCGCGATATCGTCAGCATTTTGGCATACGTCCGTCCGTTCGTCCGTGTGTCCGGTTAAAGTTTTTTGGTTAAAGTTTTTCCATCTACTATATCTATTTTTTTAGTGTCCATGCCTCGCCCCAAGGCGCGACATGCAGGCCACGGCCATCTAGTCTACAAAAAGTGGGTATAATTATGTTATCCAAGTGTCTATGCTTGGAAAAAACCTGGCCTTCGTGGCTTTGCCTCGTTTCTTGTCTAGTTTTGTACCCAAGAACTTGTGCGGTTTTTAGCCGTTTCTTTTTTAATAAAAATCACGGCTATATGATTGGCAAAAGCCGGGTGGTGGGCAGGCGGAGAGCATCCACAATGTTAAGTTTTCGTGTTTAGGTCCATTTTTTACATTTACCTAATTCAAATAAAGCCATTTTCAACTGTAATTTTTCGCTTATCCAATTGTCTATGCCTTGAAGAAAACCCGGCTTTGGTGGCTTTGCCTCGTCTATTGTTCATGAAATATATTTGCAGATACTGTGATATTTTCTGTAAATGACGTCGAAAGTTGACAAAAGGACATTTTGTCATCTCTTGACGCCATTTACGGAAAATATTGTAAATTTTGTAACATACTTTATCATGATCGGGTCAGAAAAAATGGCACATTTAGCTCGTGAAACTTTGAAAAAGGGGCACATTCATCTTTAATATGAAAAAATATTTTTAATATTACTTGAAAATTACATCATAAAAAATGTGAAAGCTTTAAAGAAAAAATAATGGAATAAAGTACAAAAAAAATATTTTTTTGCAATTGGCCAGCATAGTGCCCCAAAATCGGGCATGGCGCGGTAACATGCTAAAATTGGCTCAGGGATATACATAGAGATACCAGTCTAGTGTCTTTTGATACAAAGTTAATCAGGCAAGGCTAGGAAATGCGTAGGAATTCCGAGTCTTGCCGACAAATTCCTACCGTTTCCGAGGTGAGCCTGATAAACTCGATATCAAAAGACACTAGCTTGGTATTATATTTATCAGGTAACGTTTTAGGCTACAGAATGAGCAGTTATTACACTGACGTAATTCGGTAACATGATGTGACGCCGTTCGACCAATGAAACGTCATTTTTCAATTGTTGTAACCCGGATATTTGTATCGGGTCAATGCCTGATACAGTAATATGATATTAGTAAGTACGTAGTCGGCCAGTGGGTGGTTGGTCGGATGAACGTGACGGCTTAAATTAACGGTATGGGTTCCTCCTTAGGATCTCGATTTGCCTGGTTTGGCCCTCAGGTACGTTTTTATCTTTGGCTCTTTTGCTACCTGGGAGTTGAATTGGGTTATTGCCCATCATAAAAGTAATAAGATTATTACTGATCCTACTCCATTTGGAAGGGGGCCAAGTGATTCTGGTGTGGCGAGGACCTGGTATCAGATCAGGATTATTCTAATTTCAGGGCTGAATATATTGTTTTTTAGCTCACCTGAGCGAAGCTCATGTGAGCTATTGTTACCGCAATGTGTCCGTCGTCCGTGAACATTTTCAAACGTCTTCTCCTCGGTAACCATTGGGCCTATAGTCACCAAACTTCATGGTCATGGTCCTTAGGTAGGGGGATTACAAAATTGTTAAAATGACGTCATTACGTAATCCAAGATGGCAGCCGTCTAAAAATAGCACAAATTCTTCAAAAATCTTCTTCTCAAGAACCGCCCACCAGATTTCGACAAAACTTGGTAGGAATGATCGATGTACAATGCTCTTTCAAAGTTGTTAAAATGGTGACCCCGGGGTCAAAAATGGGCGTGACCCGTGGGGTCAAATTTTATTTTTGACTGAATATGGTCATGTCATATATCAAATCGAAGGTATCAACGAGGTGATCACTCTGGTGCATTTTTTGTCGAAATCGGATTGTTATGTCATTCAAGATGGCCGCAGAAAGGTCAAAAGGTCGTTCTTTTATTACAGATTTCAAAATTCTTTTTCACATGAACCGCTTGGCCCATGGTAGCCAAACTTAAAAGTTTTGGTCCATGGGTGAAGCCTTTTCAGATTTGTTAAAATTGAGGTCATCGCTAATCCAAGATGGCTGCCGTCCAAAAATAGCATAAATTCTTAAAAAATCTTCTTCTCATGAACCGCTAGCCGGATTTCGACGAAACTTGGTAGGAATGATCGAGGTACAATGCTCTTTCAAAGTTGTTAAAATGGTGACCCCGGGGTCAAAAATGGGCGTGGCCCGTGGGGTCAAATTGGGGTCAAATTTTATTTTTGACCGAATATGCTCATATCATATATCAAATTGAAGGTATCAACGAGGCGATCAATCTGGTGCATTTTTTGTCGAAATCGGAGGGTTATGTCGTCCAAGATGGCCGCCGAAAGATCAAAAGGTCGTTCTTTTATTAGAGATTTCAAAATTCTTCTTCACATGAACCGCTTGGCCCATGGTAGCCAAACTTAAAAGTTATGGTCCATGGGTGAAGCCTTTTCAGATTTGTTAAAATGGAGGTCATTGATAATCCAAGATGGCCGCCGTCTAAAATAGCATAAATTATTAAAAAATCTTCTTCTCATGAACCGCCAGCTGTATTTCGACGAAACTTGGTAGGAATGATCGATTTACAATGCTCTTTCAAAGTTGTTAAAAATAGCATAAATTATTAAAAAATCTTCTCATGAACCGCCATTTTTGACCGAATATGCTCATGTTATATACCAAAAGGTCCATTTATTCAAGATTTTGAACGTCTTTTTCTCAGGAACCACATGGCTGATGCTGGACAAACTTCATAGGAAGTTAAGATCCTTGGGTGAAGCATTTTCAAATTTGGTAAAATTAGAGTCATCGCTTAATCCAAGATGACCGCCATCTAAAAATAGCACAATTTTTTTGAAACACATGAACTCAATGTCACATTCTCCTCTGGTGTGCATGGAGTCAGGTGAGCGAATTAGGGCCATCATGGCCCTCTTGTTTATTGTAAATATTCAGTTCTGATTTTGGGATTTTCTCCCCATTTCTACATGTACTAGAAGTTGAACATGTACATGTACTTGTACAGGTAATATATGGGATTTAGTGTTGATAGGCCGTTTAACCCCAACAAACAAGCAAGCAAGCAAGCAAGCAAGCAAGCAAGCAAGCAAGCAAGCAAGCAAGCAAGCTTAGCAAGCAAGCAAGCAAGCAAGCAAGCAAGCAAACAAACACTTACTCTGATTTATTATCATCACAAACAAACAAACAAACAAACAAACAAACAAACAAACAAACAAACAAACAAACAAACAAACACTTACTCCGATTTATTATCATCCATATTTTCATTCTAAGCTTTTACATACCTTATATCTCCACTGCCCTTAATTCAAACTTCAAATAAATACACTCTGAGATCATCAAATGCCTTGGCGGGCTCGACATGCGGGCCACGGCCATCTGGTTTATTGTAAATAATCAGTTCTGATTTTGGGATTTTTCCTCCACATGGAAATGTACTTGTACAGGTAATATATGGGATTTAATACTAAACCCATTGACCCGGCCTTAAATGACCTTAGCTGTTGATAGGCCATTAAGCCCTAACAAAAAAACGTAGTCGGCCAATGCAAAGCTTGTTACCTGATAAATATAATAAGGCCATACGATATCTTTTCTATGTTAAGCGTCCACCCAGTTGACCGAAACCTACATACGTATCCGGTAAAAATAAACAAGGCCTTGAAAAAAACGAAGATAAATTTATGTTAAAAACTTCCTCAACCCTTTGCAGACTGCTTTTTAGCATAAATTTAAATTTCCGCCTGCAAACTTTAGAAAAAAATAAGAAGAAAATTAGAGAAAAATACTCCTAATTAAACATATTATGTGTAAATTCATGAACGGATATAAAACGCGCCAAGTTCCCAATCAGTTTTCATATTACTTCACCAGTAAATAGCGTAAAATAGCATACATGCACATAGTTTGTTTATTTTTTCACAGAACCACTCTCAAAACCTACCTGCACGCGGATGCTTAACAGAGAAAGAAATTGCCATGGTCTAATAATATTACGATGTGGTTGTTTTCGTCAATGAAATGATGTATTGCAGACATTCCGGTGGAGAATGAGTTTACAGCAACTGTTGAGCTCAATGAGAAGGTGGGACTGTGGTACGGTGATATCACGCAGCTTGAACTAGACGCCATTGTCTGTTCCGTTCCATCGGCAAGTACGTTTACCGCAATTTGTATGCCCCCTATACAAGGGGAACATATTGCATTGCCACAAACATAGCATATTTTTCTTATTTTCCATGAAAACACATTTTGGTATTTCTAATGAAATGCCAAGACATGTTTTCATTTCGAAGCAAACTATTCAATAATTGTTGTCTGTTGATGTGTAAACAGTAGTGTGATTTTATTTTACCCAATTAAAATTTTGAAATACCCAATTGCTTCAGAAATGATGGAGTGACGATACTCAATTACTAATTCCTTATCTGGAGCCCTGGACCAGTATAGTCTTCAGCAGTGACCGTACATGTACACATGCCAATATCCAAATTACAATATGTCCATGTGTGTCCGGTTATTAAATGCAATGTGTCCCATAAAACTACAAAATGTGTAGACCCTGATTGTGTAGTACATGTATACCACAGTACAGGGTGCGATGTTTCTACACTGAATAATAGCCCATCAGTTTGGTTTGTCACGTTTATTCTTAAAGGTACATGTTCACTTAGTAGACACAAACTGTTCTCTATATCAGACACATCATCTGAGACATTTTCTGGCAAAATAAACATTCATTCACCATTACCCCACATATTGATTGGTATTATTATACATTTTATATCAGACGTAAATGTCCACACTCATATCAGGGGCGATAACCGTGTTTCCTTATAATGTTAACGGGAATTACTATTTATTCTCTGTATCTATTTTTATACGACTGTTTTTAAAAAACGGTACGTATTATGTTTTACCACGGAGCGGGCAGCGGCGTACAGAAAAAGTGCATAGTTTGTGTACACAACTCCTCCGAAACCGTTTAGTCGATCGATCTGAAACTATACACACGTCTTCTACACATATTGAAGATGTGCACCTTGGTGTTTTTATGCCGAAAAAATATTTTTTAACAAAAATATCATCTTTTTAACTTAGCCATTGTTTCTACATTTTTCTATACAATTCTTTATAGGGTACAGAGTTTATGTACACAACTCCTCCGAATGATCGATCTGAAACTATACACACGTCTTCTACACATATTGAAGATGTGCACCTTGGTGTTTTTATGCCGAAAAAATAATTTTTAACAAAAATATCACTTTTTTTAACTTAGCCATTTTTCAGCTCACCTGCACAAAGTGCAGAAGAACTTATGGCATAACCCCGGCGTCGTCGGCGTCCACAATCTTAACGTTGGGGTAAATGTCTTATAACTTCTGTTTCCTTTCATGGAACACCTTGTTATTTCATACATGCATTCCTCAGATGACCCTCTATCATGCTGTAGCAAATCCTCTATCATGCTGTAGCAAATCCATGACCCACCACCCAACCCTTACCCCAAGGTGAAGGTCACAAACTTAGCACATTCATAAACTTAACGTTGGGGTAAATGTCTTATAACATCTGTTGCCTTTCATGGAATGCCTTGATATTTCATACGTGCATTCAGCTGATGATACTCTATCGTGCTATAGCAAATCCATGACCCACCACCCATCCCTTACCCCAAGGTCAAGGTCACAAACTTAGAACATTCATCAACTTAACGTTGTGTTAACAGGGAACGCCTTCATATTTCATACATGCATTCATCTGATGATACTCTATTGTGCTATAGCAAATCCATGACCCACCCCCACCCCTTTCCCCTAGGTCAAGGTCACAAACTTAACACATTCATAAACTTAACGTTTGGGTAAATGTATTATAACAGTTTCCTTGTTCGGATCTGCTTCACATTTTACACACGCATTGCTCCAGTGGTCCTCTACCGC
Source organism: Conchocele bisecta (assembly GCA_029237695.1). Classification (NCBI taxonomy): domain Eukaryota; kingdom Metazoa; phylum Mollusca; class Bivalvia; order Lucinida; family Thyasiridae; genus Conchocele; species Conchocele bisecta. The sequence continues at coordinate 4,532,567 of CM055280.1, read as the reverse complement.
TGTGTGACAAATCCACATTCGTTACGCCCCCGCCAAACCGAGTGTCAAGGTCACAGACTTGGTGTGTTCGAAACTTAACGTTCGGGTAAATGGCTTATAATTTCTGTTCCCTTGCTCGGATCTGCTTGACATTTCACACACGCATTCCTCCAATGGTCCTCTATCGCCCTGTGATAAATCAACATTCGTCCCGCCCCCGCTAAGCCCAGGGTCAAGGTCACATACTTGGTGTGTTCGAAACCTTAACGCTCGTGTAAATGGCTTATAATTTATGTTTCCTTGCTCGGATCTGCTTCACATTTCGCACACACGCATTGCTCAAAGGCTCCTCTACTGCCCTGTGACAAATCCACCTTCGTTCCGCCCCCACTAAGCCCAGGGTCAAGGTCACAGACTTGGTGCATTCAAAACCTTAACGCTCTGGTAAATGGCTTATATTTTCTGTTTCTTTGCTCCGTTCTGCTTCACATTTTAAACACGCATTGCTCCAATGGTCCTCTACCGCCCTGTGACAAATTCACATTCATCCCACCCCCGCTAAGCCCAGGGTCATGTTGTACGTTCGAAACCTTAACGCTCGTGTAAATGGCTTATAATTTCTGTTTCCTTGTTCCGATCTGCTTCACATTTCACACACGCATTGCTCCAATGCTCCTCTACCGCCCGGTGACAAATCCACATTCGTCCCACCCCCCGCTAAGCCCAGGGTCAAGGTCACAGACTTGGTGCGTTTGAAACCTTAACGCTCGGGTAAGTGGCTTATAGTTTCTGTTTCCTTGCTCGGATCTGCTTCACATTTCACACACGCATTGCTCCAATGCTCCTCTACCGCCCTGTGACAAATCCACATTCGTCCCGCCCCCACTAAGCCCAGCGTCAAGGTCACAGACTTTGTGCGTTCGAAACCTTAACGCTCGGGGGGTAAATGGCTTATAATTTCTGTTTCCTTGCTTGGATCTGCTTCACATTTCACACACGCAGTGCTCCAATGGGCCTATAGTTTCTGTTTCCTTGCTCGGATCTGCTTCACATTTCACACACGCATTGCTCCAATGCTCCTCTACCGCCCTGTGACAAATCCACATTCGTCCCGCCCCCACTAAGCCCAGCGCCAAGTCACAGACTTTGTGCGTTCGAAACCTTAACGCTCGGGGGTAAATGGCTTATAATTTCTGTTTCCTTGCTTGGATCTGCTTCACATTTCACACACTCAGTGCTCCAATGGTCCTCTACGGCCCTGTGACAAATCCACATTCATCCCGCCCCCGCTAAGCCCAGGGTCAAGGTCACACACTTTGAACGTTCGAAACCTTAACGCTCGGGTAAATGGCTTAAAATTTCTATTTCTTTGCTCAGATCTGCTTCACATTTCACACACGCATTTTGCTCCAATGGTCCTCTACCGCCATGTGACAAATCCACATTCATCCGCCCCCGCTAAGCCCAGGGTCAAGGTCACAGACTTTGAGCGTTCGAAACCTTAACGCTCGGGTAAATGGCTCATAATTTCTGTTCCTTGCTCGGATCTGCTTCACATTTCACACACGCATTTCTCCAATGGTCCTCTACCGCCCTGTGACAAATCCACATTCGTCCCGCCCATGCTAAGCCCTGGGTAAAGCTCACAGACTTGGTGCATTCGAAACCTTAACGCTCGGGTAAATGGCTTATAATCAAATATGCCTCGTTTTCTTTGGTTGCCAGCGGGGACATTCGTGTGCCGACAGGCCACATTTCTAGTTTTCAAATGTGTCTCGTTTGTGTTACAAACTATTGTGCTACAGCAATTCCATGACCTACACACCAACCCTTTCCCCAAGATCAACATCATAAACTTAACGTTGGAGTAAATGTCTTTTTAGCTAACGCAATGTGTCCGTCCGTCGTCCGTCGTCTGGCGTCCGTCTCCCGGCGTCCGTCCGTCGTCCTTGAACATTTTTAAACGTCTTCTCCTCGGTAACCATTGGACCTATAGTCACCAGACTTCATGGTCATGGTCCTTAGGTAGGGGGATTACAAAATTGTTAAAATGACGTCATTACGTAATCCAAGATGGCTACCATCTAAAAATAGCACAAATTCTTCAAAAATCTTATTCTCAAGAACCGCCAACCAGATTTCGACAAAACTTGGTAGGAATGATCGATGTACAATGCTCTTTCAAAGTTGTTAAAATGGTGACCCCGGGGTCAAAAATGGGCGTGGCCCGTGGGGTCAAATTGGGGTCAAATTTTATTTTTGACTAAATATGGTCATGTCATATATCAAATCGAAGGTATCAACGAGGCGATCACTCTGGTGCATTTTTTGTCGAAATCGGATTGTTATGTCATCCAAGATGGCCGCCGAAAGGTCAAAAGGTTGTTCTTTTATTAGAGATTTCAAAATTCTTCTTCACATGAACCGCTTGGCCCATGGTAGCCAAACTTCACAGTTATGGTCCATGGGTGAAGCCTTTTCAGATTTGTTAAAATGGAGGTCATCGCTAATCCAAGATGGCCGCCGTCTAAAAATAGCATAAATTCTTAAAAAATCTTCTTCTCATGAACCGCCTGCCGGATTTCAACGAAACTTGGTAGGAATGATCGATGTACGATGCTCTTTCAAAGTTGTTAAAATGGTGACCCCGGGATCAAAAATGGGCGTGGCCCTTGGGGTCAAATTGGGGGTCAAATTTTATTTTTGACCGAATATGGACATGTCTATATCAAATCGAAGGTATCAAAGAGGCGATCGCTCTGGTACATTATTTTTTCGGAATTGGATGGTCAAGTCATCCAAGATGGCCGCCGAAAGGTCACAAGGTTGTTCTTTTATTACAGATTTCAAAATTCTTCTTCACACGAACCGCTTGGCCCATGGTGGCCAAACTTCACAGTTATGGTCCATGGGTGAAGCCTTTTCAGATTTGTTAAAACCGAGGTCGTTGCTAATCCAAGATGGCCGCCGTCTAAAAATAGCACAAACTCTTAAAAAATCTTCTCATGAACCGCCAGCCTGATTTCGACGAAACTTGGTAGGAATTATCGATGTAGAATGCTCTATCAAAGGTGTTAAAATGGTGACCACAGGGCCAAAAATGGGCGTGGCCCGCTGGGTCAAATTTTTGACCGTATATGCTCATGTCATATATCAAATTGAAGGTATCGATAAGGCGATTGCTATGGTGCAATATTTGTCGGAATCGGATGATTATGTCATCCATGATGGCCGCCAAAAGGTCCATTTGTTCGAGATTTTGAACGTCTTTTTCTCAGGAACCACACGGCCGATGCTGGCCAAACTTCATAGTAAGTTAAGATCCTTGGGTGAAGCATTTTCAGATTTGGTACTATGAGAGTCATTGCTTAATCCAAGATATCACAACCACCCCTTTACCAAGATCAAGGTCACAAACTTAGCACATTCATACATGCATTCCCCATGTGAATAGCTATCATGCTGTAGAAAATCACCAACTTAGTGCAATCATAAATTTTGTTTTACTTCTTTTTTCAGGAGCGCATTATATGCATCCATCTTATTCTTAATAAGCTATATCATGATATAGTAAATCCATGACCCACCTTCCACCACTGACCTCAATGTCAAGGTCCACCACACATTACTTAACCCAAGGTCAAGTTATATAATATTCATGTTTTTTATACAACTGTGCCATGTTTGAGTGAAGGCTGCCAACAGGCGAGCTTTGTTCTCTTCTGACAACTCTTGTTCTAAATTTCTGTGTACAATTCTGTATAGGGTACAGAGTTTGTGTACACAACTCCTCTGAAACCGTTCAGTCGATCTATCTGAAACTATACACACGTCTTCTACACATATTGAAGATGTGCACCTTGGTGTTTTTATGCCGAAATAATATATTTTAACAAAAAATATCACCTTTTTAACTTAGCCATTTGTTCTACATTTTTCTATACAATTCTATTGTGGGTACAGAGTTTGTGTACACAACTCCTCTGAAACCGTTCAGTCGATCGATCTGAAACTATACACACGTCTTCTACACATATTGAAGATGTGCACCTTGGTTTTTTTATGCCCAAAAAATATTTTTTAACAAAAATATCACCTTTTTAACTTAGCAATTGTTTCTACATTTTTCTATACAATTCTATATAGGGTACAGAGTTTATGTACACAACTTCTCCGAATGAGTCGGCGCTTTTTCCGTCGTCCGCGTCGTCGTCCGGTTTTTTTGTAAGGCAAATGCGTTAAAGTTATTGTTTTTTCACAATATCTCTTTAACCTCTTGCCAGACTTTGATAATATTTCACATCAATGTTTGTCTAGGGATGATGCTTCATTACGCACACCACCACATCCAAATTCTCAAGGTCAAGGTCATTTATTTACTTGTAATGTTCACCGGTTTTGTAACAGAAATGCGTTAAAGTTATTGTTTTTTCACAATATCTCTTTAACCCTTTGCCAGACTTTGATAATATTTCACATCGATGTTTGTCTAGGGATGATGCTTCATTACGCACACCCCCACATCTACATTCTCAAGGTCAAGGTCATTTATTTACTTGTAATGTTCACCGGTTTTGTAACAGAAATGCGTTAAAAGTTATTGTTTTTTTCACAATATCTCTTTAACCCCTTGCCACACTTTGATAATATTTCACATCATTGGTTGTCTAGGGATGATGCGTAATGAACATCCAAATTCTCAAGGTCAAGGTCATTTATTGACTTTTTATGTTCACCGGTTTTGTAACAGAAATGCGTTAAAGTTATTGATTTTTCACAATATCTCTAACCCC